>JAVJIF010011623.1:0-84104 GCA_038442645.1 Agave tequilana
CTAGTTGGTGATATTGTCGTCAACGATCATTCGGAACTCGTAGAAGCTTCACATAACCTTTCCTTGTGAGTATTTTTACTCACCAAGACTAGACAAACTTCCTTGTTTACTTGTGTTGATCATTCATGTACACTTTGTGCCATAAAAATCATATTTTTAGCCCATCAAACAACCATCAGAAAATCTGTTCTGTTACTGTTTTTCCCCACGATTAGTCGACTTAGCCTAGGGACCAGTCGACTAACCCACCTTAGTTGAAACTTAACCTTTTCTGATTTCACAGTTTTAGTCAATTAAGCCATATTACCAGTCGACTAGACCCCCCTAGTCGACTATTTTTTAACCTAGTCGACTATCTTTCCCTGGACCAGAAACACCAACTCTCGGCTCCAGTCGACTTAGCCTAGATATTAGTTGACTTGAGACCCCTAGTCGACTACCCATTCCTCCCTAGTCGACTACTGTTTCCTGAAATAAAACACCAACTCTCTGTATCACAGATTTAGTCGACTTAAGTATCTGTTAGTCGACTTATAATCATTGTTAGTCGACTAACCTTTCCACCCAGTCGACTAACTTTTTTCCTGAAACCAGAATTCAACTCTCTGGAACCCAGTTTTAGTCGACTAATCCAGACTGTTAGTCGACTAGAGACCACTATTAGTCGACTAACTCCTCCACCTAGTCGACTAATTCTGGCTATTTGTTATAGTTGATTCCTTTTCTGAATTTGGATCTTATCATTGGTACATTGTCACATATGTTCTTGTTTATACTTCATGATGGTATTACATGACATGTTACTTGATGGACATTATTTCTTGTTACTTCATGACTTATTATTGTATAGTCTCATTCCATAACTTGTTAAGAATGGATATCACCACTTATCATGCCATCACTTGAACCAAACATGATACACTTGACTTTTGTATAAATGGACCAACTTACACATGGACGGGGGAAATATGCGGATATCGATATGTGTTCGTGTTTACAGTGGCATTAGGTATATTGTTACATTATATTTCCGGTCTAACCTGAGGGCCTCCAGGGGACCGAGGGGAGTGCTTGCTCCCTCTTCCTGAATACTGTCATGACAAAGGGCATACATAAGTCCCTCCTGATAGGCCTTGCGGCTGGTTCCGTCATCAAGCAACGGAACACCTGGACCGTGGTCCCGGCATGCACGGGACCCACTGTAAACATAGTTCGTCGATACAACCGCTGTTTCCAATAACACCCTTGCTTTACTAGGATATGGATCATGTGCTCTGGGACGCTGGGTCACATAGTTAGATATCACAGTAAGACAAGTAATAATAATAAGACGTTAACTGTAGATTCATTGTATTAGGATTTTTCTCTTCATGCTTTTCATACTTGTTATTGATATTCCTTATAACTGTTCATCTTTCCTTATTCATGTCCCTTAGCCACTTGCTATAGTTTGTTCATTGTTATATGTCTTGACTCCTTGGATTTGCACATTCAGATTCTGAGGCTTGGAACGAAGTGGAGCCATCCACAGAGGACCAAGCTTACCTTAGTGAGCAGGCGGATTAGTTCCAGTCCCTCGTGCTAGACTCCTCCTTTTTGACTCACGGTCTCCATCCTACTCGTGAGCTTTTTTTTGTATACGTATTGTATATTATTCTTTTGGACTTGGTTATGATGTATACACATGTAATGTGTAATACTTTATAATATCCTGTGATAACTTTGTATGTGTATATCTTGAGTTGGCATATGTATGATTACCACGCTTTGTCGTACTCTGATCCTTGTTGTACTTTTATGCTTAGCGTATATGCGTGGGGGCAATTTATGACCTACGTATATACGTCGCAGTGACGTCCCCGTATCCGTGGAATCGGGGCGTTACAGGTTGGTATCAGAGCTTAGGCTCTCAAACCTAAGTACAATCAAGCAGCAAATTCTAGTAATTTGCTAATGCCAACTACAATATACAAAGTTATTAATTCCTTCTTGATTCCTTCCTCGATTCATTCCCTTGTATCCTAAACTCCTTCCAATGTTTTCAAATTCCATTTTCTATTCCTAACTCGGTATGGAGCGAAGGACGGGCCGTAACCACTCGGGGCAAGCTTCGAATGGACCCACGGGAGAGAATGTGGATATTTTGAGGTCATTCAGACCATGATGGAGAACCAGCAGCAGCAGACGGAGCTTCTCCGACAAGAGTTGACAGCACCGAAGGAACAGAGGCCGGGGAACATTTCAGACTTCAGGAGGCTGCAGCCAGCTATATTCACGGGAGAAGAGAAACCACTGGATGCTGAGCAATGGTTGACAGATACATCTGATCTGCTGAATGCAGCTAGAGTACCAAAGGAGAATCAAGTCGAGGTCGCCAAGATACAGTTGAAAGATGTAGCCAGAACTTGGTGGCTCGCTGAAGAGGCCAGATTGGAGAAGCCTGTCACCTGGGACACGTGTTCTCCAAGAGTTTCTACAGCAGATTCTTCCCTGCTACTGCTCAGAAGATATGGAAGAGCAGTTTATCAGACTCCAGCAGTGGAACAAGTCCGTGGATGAGTATGCCGCGGAGTTTCTTAGACTTAGCCGCTTCGCACCGTACATGGTAACGGATGAGGAGAAGCGGGCAAGCAGATTTCAGCAGGGCCTGCAGATGGATATACAAGTATTCCTAATGTCCCAGCAGCTGAAGACCTACTCAGAAGTTCTCACCATCGCTCGAGAGGTGGAGCGTGGGTTAGAGAAGAAGAAAGTGAACTTGATGAAGAACCAGGCCATGAAGAGCCGTTTGTACCATGGGAAGAGGAGCCCATACAGAGCAGCGAAGGTTCAGGCCAGGCAACCATTCAGACCAGTTCCTTACCAGATGGTTCGACCAGGTCCTATCTGCAACTTTTGCCAGAAACCAGGCATTCTCAGCAGAATTGCCGTAGGGCAAATGGATGGTGTTTGGTGTGTGGATCTCGAGATCATTCCATTGAAGCTTGTCCACACAGGAGAATGGGGATAGCCAATCAGACCTTGCCAGCACTTCAGGGACCCAATGGACAGAGGGCACTTCCAGGGCCACTTGGGCAGAGGAATCAGGACCAGTGATGAGGAGAGCTCTTCCCCTTCCTCCACAGCATGTTGTTCGCCCAGTCCAGAGAGGAGCTAGGACTGCAGCAGGGCGTGGTAGAGGTCAGGCTTACAATCTGACTGCAGAAGAGGCTGAGGCTTCAGAGGAGGTGATAACAGGTAACATCAGAGTTCATTCAAAACCTGTTCTCGCTCTCTTCGATTCAGGAGCATCCCACTGTTATATCTCAGACCATTTTGTGGCTTTGCATTCTATACCTGTTAGATCTTTAGACCACAAATGGAGATTAGTACAGGGAATGGGTAGTCATATCTTCTAGAGTTTGTACTGATTGTCCAGTAGAACTATGTGATAAAATCTTGGCCATAGATATGATCGTACTAGACACAAAGGGTACGACGTAATCTTAGGCATGACCTGGCTCAGTCAGTACTATGCAGTGATTGATTGTAGGGAGAAGAAGATTAATTTCAGAATCCCTCATCAACCGGAGTTCCAATTTAGTGGAGAAGTGAAGTCTACCAGGGAAAGACTCAGATGACTACTTCGAAGGTTCAGAAGGAGGTACCGGTGTGGAATGAATTCCCAGGAGTGTTTGCTGAGA
The DNA here is from genome assembly GCA_038442645.1 of Agave tequilana. Classification (NCBI taxonomy): domain Eukaryota; kingdom Viridiplantae; phylum Streptophyta; class Magnoliopsida; order Asparagales; family Asparagaceae; genus Agave; species Agave tequilana. Next base: position 3,684 of record JAVJIF010011623.1, read on the forward strand.
TCTCAGGACTGCCACCTGACAGGGTGATCGAGTTCTCCATTGACACAGTTCCAGGAGCAGCTCCTATATCCAAGGCTCCGTACAGGATGGCACCGACGGAGTTAGAGATTCTGAAGAAGCAACTACAGGAATACTCGGACAAGGATTTGATTCGGCCGAGTACTTCACCATGGGGAGCTCCAGTATTATTGGCAAACAAGAAGGATGGTGGTAAGAGACTTTGTATCGATTATAGGGAATTGAACAAGGTAACCATCAAGAACAAGTATCCCTTACCCAGGATTGATGATTTGTTTGATCAGCTTCATGGAGCCCGTGTATTCTCTAAATTGGATTTACAGTCGGGTTACCATCAGCTTAGGGTGAAGAAGAGGATATCCCGAAGACTGCATTCAGGACCCGTTATGGCCACTATGAGTTTCTAGTTATGCCTTTCGGAGTCACCAATGCCCCTGCAGTTTTCATGGATTTGATGAACCGAGTGTTCTCGCCCTATTTGGATCAGTTCGTTGTGGTGTTTATAGATGACATCTTGATCTATTCGAAGAGCTACAGGAGCATGCAGAACACTTGAGGATTGTGTTGCAGACTCTCCAGCAGGAGCAACTTCATGCTAAGAGGAGCAAGTGTGAGTTCTGGTTGGACAGCATAGCCTTCCTTGGACACATGGTTTCAGCAGAAGGAATTTCAGTTGATCCCAGCAAAATCCAGGCAGTGAGAGATTGGCCGATTCCGAGGACAGTGACTGAGATTAAGAGTTTTCTTGGACTAGCCGGATATTACAGACGCTTTGTCCAGGATTTCTCTAGGATTGCAGCCCCGTTGACCAAGCTCACCAGGAAAGGAGAGAAGTATTTATGGACAGAGGAGTGTACCGTAGCATTTGAGCAATTGAAGCAGAGGCTCATTTCAGCTCCAATCTTGAGGACTCCCTCAGGAAGAGGAGGGATGGTCATATTCAGTGATGCATCAGGAAAAGGCCTGGGATGTGTACTTATGCAACATGATCATGTTATAGCATATGCATCTAGGCAACTGAAGACTCATGAGCGGAATTACCCAACTCATGACTTGGAGCTAGCAGCTATGATATTTGCCTTGAAGATCTGGAGGCACTATCTTCTGGGAGATAAAGTGTTGATATATACGGATCACAAGAGCCTCAAGTATATTTTCTCACAGAAAGAGTTGAACATGAGGCAGAGGAGGTGGCTTGAACTTATGGCGGACTATGATATTGACTTGCAATATCATCCAGGCAAGGTCAATACAGTTCCAGATGCACTGAGCAGGATGCCAGAGAATAGAGTGCTTGTCCAGCTCACTCAGCAGAAGGAGTTGATTCAAGACTTCATCAGATTGGACTTGATGATAGTTCGAGGAACTGAGAAGGCAGGACAGTTCATGACTTTACAGATTCAGTCAGCATTGATAGATGAGATCAAGGAAGCTCAAAAGGAAGATCCCAGATTACTGAAATTCAGAGCTCAGGTAGAGGCTGGATTGAGGACTGATATCTGTATTCATCCAGATGGTGCATTATATTTTGGAGGCAGACTTTGTGTTCCCCAAGGAGAAGTTCGACAGAAGATCCTAGCAGAAGCTCACAGTTCAGCCTATTCCATACACCCAGGGGGAACCAAGATGTATCAGGACATCAAGAAGCAGTTTTGGTGAAATGCTATGAAGAGGGAGATAGCTCAGTTTGTAGCCAAATGCTTGGTCTGCCAGCAGATAAAGATAGAGCATCAGAGGTCAGCTGGACTTCTACATCCTTTACCAATACCCGAATGGAAGTGGGAGCACATCACCATGGATTTTGTCACGGCATTGCCTCGCAGTCCCAAAGGTAATAATGCTGTGTGGGTAATCATTGACCGTCTCACCAAGTCTGCTCACTTCATACCATTTCGGGTAGGTCAGACAACAGAGGTTCTGGCAGACAAGTACATGAAGGAGATAGTTCGTCTTCATGGAGTTCCAGTCAGTATTGTTTCAGATAGAGACACCAGATTTAGATCTCATTTCTGGGAAAGTCTCCAAGAAAGTCTGGGAACTCGTCTGAAATTCAGTACTTCATATCATCCTCAGACAGACGGACAATCTGAAAGGACTATCCAGATCCTTAAAGATATGCTTAGGGCCTGCATAATTGAGTTCAAGGGTTCCTGGGAAGACCATCTTCATCTAGCTGAGTTTTCTTATAATAACAGCTATCAGGCAAGTATTAAGATGGCACCTTTTGAGGCATTGTATGGGAGAAAGTGTAGATCACCGATTTGTTGGGATGAAGTCGGTGAGAGGACTATTGGGGCCAGAGATCCTGATTCAGACAACAGAGAAAGTCAGAATCATCAGAGATCATCTCAGGGCAGCTCAGAGTCGGCAGAAGAGTTGGGCAGATTCACAGAGAAGGCCATTGGAGTTCCAGGCAGGAGATCATGTGTTCTTGAGGATATCACCTACCAGAGGAGTGATCCGGTTCGGTATTCGTGGAAAGCTGAGTCCGAGATATATCGGCCCATTCGAGATTTTGGAGCGAGTGGGAGATGTGTCTTACAGATTGGCCTTACCTCCATCTTTGGACGGAGTGCACAATGTTTTCCACGTATCTCAGTTGAGGAAGTATGTCAAGGATGATAGTCATATTTTGGATCATTCCGAACTGGAACTGCAGCCAGATTTATCATATCAGGAGCAGCCGATGGCCATTCTGGATAGAAGTGTGAAGACACTGAAGAGCAAGGCTATACCTTTAGTGTTGGTGTCTTGGAACCGGCATGCGCCAGGAGAGGCCACGTGGGAACGAGAGGACGTTATCCGTGAGCGTTACCCTCAACTCTTCACATCTTGATTGGTAAGACTCTTTCCTTCTATTCTTCTCTACCGTTATCTTCCATCTTATCCTTCTCTATCTGTTACTTTTCCTGTTACCTTTCACCTTATGAAATTTCGAGGACGAAATTTTTGTAAGGTGGATGGATTGTAATACCCCGTTCCCAGAATACGTACTTAGTTGCGTATTCAGCTTTTCGATAGTATTTTTCGATTTACTTCCTGTATTTGACCGATTTCAATTTCAATATCATTTTCTAATATATTAGATTTTATATGATTTTCTTGATTTTTCCTGAATTTAAATGAATTTCTTCAAAACCGGTGTCGACCAGTGTCACTGATCGATTCCCGAATTTTTATTTTCCAAACAGTTAGGAATTTCTAGAAAGTCCTTTAGGCTTTATTTCTTAGAATCCTGTTTTCTATCTAAATACTTTTTCTGAGAATTTTATGAATTTATGAAAATTCTAACGGAGTCGGTAGATAACTGATTCCGGGATTTTTAGTTTTAAAACTATAAAGTATTTCTTAAAAAGGATTTCACTATTAGTCTTCATATATTACTATTGATTTTTGGTGAAATTTACGAGTCGTTCCGAGATACTTGAATTTCGGACGATTTCGGTATTTTCCGAAATGTTTTCCGTATCTTAGACTTAAACCCAGGAACCTGTGTTTCCGATATTTTCATTTTGGAGATCAAGAAAATATCTTCATTTATCAAATTCTTTTCCTTTTTCCTTTTCTCTATTTTTCTTTCCTTCTTTCTTTCCACCAAATTCCCAAAATATCTTCTCCCAAAATATCTTCCCAAAATATCAAACAAATTCCCACCCTTCCTCATTAATGCCCTCTTTCTCTCTCTCCCCATGGCCGGCCAAGTGGCCAAGAAGAAGGACACCCATCCCCTCTCCTATTTTGCAATAAACCCCCTCACATTTACATTATTTACACCTCCCTTACAAAATCAAAATCCTATATAAACTTTCTTTTACAATTCTTTTCTCTTTTCTTCACTTCACCAAGAGATTAGCCTTCACCATTTTCTTCTCCATCTCAAACCCTAACTCCAAACCACCTCAAAGTCTTCATCTTCTTCTCAAGCAACTACAACCCTTGGATTTGGATTGCATATCTCTTCATCGGAAGTATCGCCAAAGACCTAGTTGGTGATATTGTCGTCAACGATCATTCGGAACTCGTAGAAGCTTCACATAACCTTTCCTTGTGAGTATTTTTACTCACCAAGACTAGACAACTTCCTTGTTTACTTGTGTTGATCATTCATGTACACTTGTGCCATAAAAATCATATTTTAGCCCATCAAACAACCATCAGAAAATCTGTTCTGTTACTGTTTTCCCCACGATTAGTCGACTTAGCCTAGGGACCAGTCGACTAACCCACCTTAGTTGAAACTTAACCTTTTCTGATTTCACAGTTTTAGTCAACTAAGCCATATTACCAGTCGACTAGACCCCCCTAGTCGACTATATTTTTAACCTAGTCGACTAATCTTTCCCTGGACCAGAAAACACCAACTCTCGGCTCCAGTCGACTTAGCCTAGATATTAGTTGACTTGAGACCCCTAGTCGACTACCCATTCCTCCCTAGTCGACTACTGTTTCCTGAAATAAAACACCAACTCTCTGTATCACAGATTTAGTCGACTTAAGTATCTGTTAGTCGACTTATAATCATTGTTAGTCGACTAACCTTTCCACCCAGTCGACTAACTTTTCCTGAAACCAGAATTCCAACTCTCTGGAACCCAGTTTTAGTCGACTAATCCAGACTGTTAGTCGACTAGAGACCACTATTAGTCGACTAACTCCTCCACCTAGTCGACTAATTCTGGCTATTTGTTATAGTTGATTCCTTTTCTGAATTTGGATCTTATCATTGGTACATATGTCACATATTGTTCTTGTTTATACTTCATGACTGGTATTACATGACATGTTACTTGATGGACATTACTTCTTGTTACTTCATGACTTATTATTGTATAGTCTCATTCCATAACTTGTTAAGAAATGGATATCACCACTTATCATGCCATCACTTGAACCAAGCATGATACACTTGACTTTTGTATAAAATGGACCAACTTACACATGGGACGGGGGAAATATGCGGATATCGATATGTGTTCGTGTTTACAGTGGCATTAGGTATATTGTACAATTATATTTCCGGTCTAACCTGAGGGCCTCCAGGGGACCGAGGGGAGTGCTTGCTCCCTCTTCCTGAATACTGTCATGACAAAGGGCATACATAAGTCCCTCCTGATAGGCCTTGCGGCTGGTTCCGTCATCAAGCAACGGAACACCCTGGACCGTGGTCCCGGGCATGCACGGGACCCACTGTAAACATAGTTCGTCGATACAACCGCTGTTTCCAATAACAACCTTGCTTTACTAGGATATGGATCTATGTGCTCTGGGACGCTGGGTCACATAGTTAGATATCACAGTAAGACAAATAATAATAATAAGACGTTAACTGTAGATTCATTGTATTAGGATTTTTCTCTTCATGCTTTTCATACTTGTTAGTTGATATTCCTTATAACTGTTCATCTTTCCTTATTCATGTCCCTTAGCCACTTGGCTATAGTTTGTTCATTGTTATATGTCTTGACTCCTTGGATTTGCACATTCAGATTCTGAGGCTTGGAACGAAGTGGAGCCATCCACAGAGGACCAAGCTTACCTTAGTGAGCAGGCGGATTAGTTCCAGTCCCCTCGTGCTAGACTCCTCCTTTTTGACTCACGGGATCTCCATCCTACTCGTGAGCTTTTTTTTGTATACGTATTGTATATTATTCTTTTGGACTTGGTTATGATGTAATACACATGTAATGTGTAATACTTTATAATATCCTGTGATAACTTTGTATGTGTATATCTTGAGTTGGCATATGTATGATTACCACGCTTTGTCGTACTCTGATCCTTGTTGTACTTTTATGCTTAGCGTATATGCGTGGGGGCAATTTATGACCTACGTATATACGTCGCAGTGACGTCCCCGTATCCGTGGAATCGGGCGTTACAGGAAAACTCTTTGTAAATGATAGAATTGAAGAACAAAACAAATCTCCCAAATTTCTATTTTCTTTGATTTTCCTAAACCCTAAAACACAAAACCAATTTGGATGTTTAAAGCCCAAAAACACTTTTGAAAACTTGTTTTAAACACTAGAGAAACTCTGAAATTTTTCTTGTTAAAAACCTTAGCTAAAATCTCAAAGAAATGGGGTTTATATATGCCAAACAGAAAACTAGCCGTTAGGCTGATCTGGCAGCCTGACAGGCTTGCGGTCGACCGGCCCGGTTGACCGCCAACGGTCAGAAATATGACCGTTGGGGCATCGGGTCGACCGCTCGGCCGACCGCCCAGATACAGAGAGCAGACTTCTCTGCTCCGGTCGACCGCTAGGTCGACCGCCCAGATACAGAGAGCAAGGCTCTCTGATCCGGTCGGCCGACCGGCCGACCGGCCCACTGTGCCAGCAGACGTGCACAGGTCTGTGCACGTCGGTCGACCGCCCGGTCGACCGTCAAGGCCTGTCAGCACAGTTCTGGGTCAGAAAAACAGTTAAATATTTCTAAAAATTCTTTAAAAACTTCTAAAAATCCCCAAAAATAGTTTTATCATTTTACATTGATATATAAACATGTGATAAAAATTTCAACTAAAATATCAAGCAATTTGAACTATTTTTGTGGTTTTAACATTTTTACCAAAAACCAAAATATGTATTTTATCAAACTTGGATTTTTCAATACATGAATAGAAAGTCAAAATAAGTTTGTTTAAAAGTTAAGCATGCATGTATAGAAAGAATACATCTACTATACATAAACCAATTAAACTTGTTTTGATCAATCTATTCATGAAAACAAATATCGGTTAAACTAAAAACCGAAAAACCAATATCCAAACATAAAACGTGTGTGTTGTGCACTTGAGCATATCAACTATTCTTATCTTTACACATGGATCTAAAACACACTAAACTATGGATACCTAAGTCTGTTGGCCCAGAGGCCTTTCACTCTAGTTTTGATGATGATTAACTCATGTAGTTATGTGTACTAATAATCTTGTGATTTTAGTTTCAGATCATTAATCAAGTTATTAGTAGATGATTAGCTTCAACAAGATGATTTGGAAGCTTTCACATGTTGATTCAAGAGCCCGAGCGTCAAAGATCATATATAGCACTTACTCGGTGGATCAAAGAGTTTTGGATCGAGTCGGCTTGGAGATTGCGCTCTACAAGAAGACTTCGGTACCATAGTTTAGTTTTGTGTTTAGATCCAAATTGTAAAGATTAGAATAGTATGATATGCTCAAGTTCACAACACACACACGTTCATGTTTTTAATATTGGTTTTCGGTTTTTCCGTTTTTGGTTTAACCGATCTTGGTTTTCATGAATAGATAGATCAAAACAAGTTTACATGGTTAATGTATTAGATTTATTCTATATACATGCATGCTTCAACTATTTAAACAAACTTACTTTGATATACCTATTCATGTGTTTTAGGTTTTGTGTTTTAACAAAACATATTTTGGAATTAATGTCAAAAACATGGATATATATATATGTGTGTGTGTGTGTGTGTGTGTGTGTGTGTGTTTCATGTATATAGGATTTCTATCCATATGCATCATGCCTAAATGTTGTTTAATATCATGTTTTTGTATTTGGATAAGTTTTGGACAAAATGTATTTTATTCAAAAATCCAAGTTTTAAAAAATACAAGTTTTGGATTTTAGTAAAAACGATAAGACACAAAAATGTTTAAAATGTTTGTTATTTGTGATGAATTTTTATCACATGTTTATATTTCAATATAAAATGAGAAAACTATTTTTGTGTAATTTTTACAAGTTTTATGGATTTATTAAAATATTTTTCCATCCTGTTTTCTGACCCAGGACACTGGCTGACAGGCCAGGTCGGTCGACCGTGCGGTCGGCCGAACCAATGGTCGGTCGACCCAGCGGTCAACCGACGTGCACAGAGCTGTGCACGTCTGGCAGCACAGTGGGACGGTCGGCCGGCCGGCCGACCGGACCAGAGAGCAGTGCTCTCTGTTCTTTTCGGTCGACCGGGCGGTCGACCGTCAGTTGCCAACGGTCAAAATATGACCGTTGGACGGTCAACCGAGCGGTCGACCGGTGGGTCATTTCTGGCAGTTTCTGCTGCCAACGGCTATATTTTTCTGGGGGCTATAAATACCCCATTAATGGCCAGTTTTCTATAAGATTTTTTGTGCGAATTTTTCCTTACTCTCTGGTGTTTTCACAGCAATCAAAAGAAGTTTTTGGATTTAAATTGAACAATCTTTTTGGTGTTTTTGTTAGAGTTTGGAAGATCAAGAAAAGGGTTTTTGGAAAAAGATTTTGATTCAACTTCTATATATTGGTTTCAGTTTTTCCCAAGGTTTTCTTTGTGATTTTGATTTCCATTCTATTGGTTTTCTCCACACTTGAGCTACATCTACTTTCTTATTCTATAGGATCTTTGTGTGGGAGAAAGAGATTGTTTGTGTTATTTGTTAGACCACCAAGTTAAAAACCCAATCTTTTCTTGGCTTTGTGCCTTTGGGTTGTATCCCTCAAGTTGTGAGGTGATCCTGTGTTAATCCCTCAAGTTGTGAGGTGATAGTTTGTTGGCTTGGAGTTGTGCCTCAAGGAGAGGTTGTGTTTGTAAGGAGAGTGTTGGCCCAAATGGCCTTCCACTCTAGTTTTGATGATGATCAACTCATGTAGTTATGTTTACTAATATTCTTGTGTTTCTAAGTTTCAGATCATTAACAGGATATTAGGTTGGTGATTAGCTTCAACAAGATGATTAGAAGCTATTCATGATGATTCCGGTGCCAAAGCTTAAAGATCATACCTTTGCACTTGGAGAATCACGGAGTTTGGACCGAGTCTACTTGAAGATGGAAGATCGACAAGAAGACTTAGGTATCTAGTTTAGAGTTTGTGTTTTAGATCCATATTTGTAAAGCTTAGTTTAGTTGATATGCTCAAGTGCACAAAACACACACACGTTTTATGATTTGATATTTGGTTTTTATGAATAGTTGATCAAAATAAGTTTACATATGTTATATGTATAGTAGATGTTTCTATTTATACATACATGCTTTAACTTGGTAAACAAACTTATTTTGATATCCCTATTCATGTTCTTGAAAAATCAAGTTTGACAAAATACAAGGTTTTATTTTTGATAAAATTTGCAAGACTCAAAAATGAATTGATATGTTGATATATTGTCTTGAAATTTTTGTCACATGTTTATGTTTCAACATAAAATGATAAAACAGTTTTATGGAATTTTCAGAAAGATAAAGGTTTTTAAAAATATTTTTCCAAAATTTTCTGACCTTGTTTTGTGCTGACAGGCTGGTCGGTCGACCGCGACGGTCGACCGCACCAAGGGCCGGTCGACCGTTGCGGTCGACCGACGTGCACAGACGTGCACGTCTGTTAGGCACAGACACGTCGACCGGGACGGTCGACCGAGTTGAGAGCTCTGCTCTCGGGTTTTATCGGTCGACCGGGCGGTCGACCGCAGTTGCCCAACGGTCATAATTCTGACCGTTGGCGGTCGACCGGGCCGGTCGACCGGCAGTCTGTCAGACTGCCAACTCAGCCTAACGGCTAGTTTTATATAGGGGCTATATAAACCCCATCTCTTGGGGATTTTAGCCAAGTTTTTAAGAGAAAAAAATACTAGCTTTCTGAAGTGTTAAAAAGTTTTCAAAAGAGTTTTAAGTACAAAAACTTCTCATCTTTATTGTTTTAGAGTTTTTGGAAAATCAAAGAAAATAGGTTTTTGAGATTTTTGCTTAGATCTTCAATTCTATCATATTGCAAGTATTTTCCCAAAGATTTTCTTTGTTGCTTGTTTCCAAAAACACTTGTTTTCCACACTTGAGCTATCTTCTATCCTAAACTATTAGGATCTTTGTTTTGTGGAAAAAGAAAGAAAAAGAGAGTTTGTGGTTTTGAACCAATTGTTGTAAACCCTCCTTTATTTGTTGTATCCCTCTTCTGTAGAGGTGATCGGAGTGGTATTGGTTTGCTCCCTCTTAGGTAGAGGTGGAGTTTGATTGTGAGCCTCTTCGGTAGAGGTGTGTGGATTGGTTGTTGTATTCTACGGCCTAACCCCTCGGTTGTGAGGAGGTTGTTGTTGAGAGAGGAGTTTGGTACTCCTAGAGTTGTAAGAAATCCTCTTCGGTAGAGGTTCCCTCGGTGGGAGTTGAGATAGTGGAAATCCTACACGGTGGTGTAGGCGGGGATGTAGAGCAAGGTGCTCGAACCTCGAAACAAATCTTGGTGTTTGTGTATTGATCCATTGTCTCTCTAACTCTCTCTCTTATAATGTGCAAAGCATCATACTTCATATCATCATATCATATTTGCTTGTGTTGAGCATAACTCATATTGCCATATCATATTGCTTGTGTTGCCTTGCATTATTTCATATTGCTATATCCTTTATTGCTTGGCTTGATTGTGTGTGCACATTGCTTGGATTGCTTTGTGTGTGTGCCTAACTTATACTCATCCAACAAGAGCTTCACATAGCACCTCAACCCATTTCAAGGGGAATCAAGGGGAGTTAGTCCAGAGCCTCGCAAGGGGAATTCGGCTACACTTGTTGTATTGTATTAGTTTGTGCATAATTTGCATTAGCTTCCGCATTTAGCGCACTTAGTTTGCATTTAGTTTCTTAGATTAGCACTTACACCTATTCACCCCCCCTCTAGGTGTTTTTCAATTGGTATCAGAGCTAGTGCTCCTGATACTTAGGCTTAACATCCTAGGAGTGATCCATTTGCTTGCTAATCTCATTTACATTTGTTTGTTTGCACATTCATATATAGTTTACCATGGACTTCATGACCCCTCCTAACTTTGACCCTTCCAACATTGATGTTTGGAAGTATAGGATGTCCATGTACCTAAAGACCCTAGGTTTGCATGTCTTCCTTGCCGCCACCAAGAGATGTTATCTTGGTGATGGTAATCATATAGGGGCCAATGCACAAGCCCTAGAGGCCATTAGAAGCACTCTTCCTAAAGATTATCTCTTATGTGTTTCTAACTTTGATTCCGCCTTTGCAGTGTGGAACAAATTGACAACCACCACCACCTCGGAGCTTCAAGTTCAAATTCAAGAAGAGGAATCTAGTGGAGAATCCGATCCACAATGCTTCATGGTCCAGGGAATGACTCCCTTGAGGTACATTATGAATCCCACCTAGATAGTAATGATTGTGCTAGTTCTTCAAATGATTATGTTGATCCCATGCCTTAAATGAAGAACTATCTATTGTGTGTGAAAAGTTAATAGAAAATATAACGTGTTGAAAAAGAAAAGTCTAGATATTGAAAAAGAAAATAGATGTTTGCATTCTAGACTTGATTGTGTTTTGTAAGAGAAAGTTGAGGCCTATAATGAAAGGGATTCATTGAGATCTCAATTGGAACTTGTTTTAAAAGAAAATAAATTTTTAAAGTCTAAAAATGATTGTGAAACTCTTTGAAGAAAAATGAAAATATGTCTTCTAAAGTTGATTTTGTTTTAAAAGAGAATGTTGCTTTGAAAAACAAAATCATTTCTATTTCAAATGAGTTGAATGTTTGTTTAGATAAGAATATTGTTTGCAAAATAAAATTGATGCACATGTTTGCCATGCTAGTGTAGCTTCTTCATCTAGTCTACCTAATGCATGTACCTCTTCTTCTAGGATCAATGATGATATTTGTATGTTAAAGAAGAGAGTAGATTGTTTGGGCTCCACTATGAGCCAATGTGCCATGAACCACACACGATTGGAAACCTTGATTCGAAAGAAACAAGTTCCATCTTCTATGCATGCACATCCTCCACGGCATACACATGCTCCTCACGAACACCATCACACCATGTATGCTCATGTGTACACATGTACACATTGTGGTCGAAAAGGCCATCTTGCTAAATTTTGCTATGATCGTTTACATGTTGAAAATTTAGCCAAGAAGTTTTGTTTGGGTTAGAGAAGGTACTAACCCCCATGGACCCAAAAGAGTATGGGTACCAAAGACCACCCATCCTATTATTTTTGATGTAGGTGTGGGCTCTCACATGACGTGAGAGTGATGACACCTTGGAGTGGATGCGTTCCGGACTTCATGGAAATCAAATTGGATGCATCACTTTCAAGGGAAGATTTGGTGGAGATGACCACCATGTTTTGGAGACAAGGAGAGTTGCTTCTTCGGTTTTGGTAACAATCCTTTACTCCCATTTATTGTTTACATGCTTTCCATGTTTTAATGTTTATAGCATGTTTTTGATGTCTATGGATTAGTATGTTCATTCCATGTTTATTAGATCCTTGACATACATGTATAGTATTTGAGACACACATGCTTATTTGATTCACATTTAGTGTTCTCACGGTTTGTTTAGCTATAATGTACATCATGAATCTAATACATGTGAATTTATATAGTAATCATGTTTTAGTTCTTATGATGTTGATTTCTAGCTTGTTTTGATACTCCTTGTGGTTATGACATGTTTAAATGTGGATTTTGTCAAAACTTGTGTTATACATGTACAAATAGTGAGTTACATTTGTTTTATATGCAATTGAACTTCATGCTCATTTGTATTCACTATATGTACACGCATGAGCTAGTTTTGATGATTCGTTCATTTATACTTGTTATATCTATTTGCATGTATATGTCGTTTAAAATTCAAATAAAAAAATTTTGATGAATTTTGTATGTGTTTTAGTTAGAAATATAGTATTCGTGTTTGTTTTGATGCTCAATGACTTGATTACATGTTTAAGTGTTAGATTTCATTAAGACTAGGAATTATACTTGTACATATAGTGGGCCACAAATAAATCTATGTATGTTTGAGCTTGAATGCTTATTTGAACCCATTAGATGTGCTAGTATAGTCTAGTTTTGATGATTCATACATTTCAAACTTGTATTCCATTTTTGAATTTGTTTTATGATTGTGTGTTTCACTTTATGTATATGTTTGTATTGCCAAACTTTAAGATGTACATGTATACCCCTTGAGTCATTTGCCTTTCATGCAAATCTATATTTGGACTCAATTGTGTTTAGGGATATGTATGTATACTTCATGTTTGACAATTCATACATATACCTTGAAATGAAATTTGTTGTGATGAAAATTTAGTTTTTCATGTTTCATGTATTTATGTTTAACTTCATGTATATGTCTATCTAGTTCAAACTAATCTTATACATATACATCTTTTTGAGCCACGTGCCTTCATGAATATACATTTAGTGGACTCGTTGAGTTTTGGATATGTATGTATATTTTTAGCTTGTATTAGACATACATATGCCTTGAAGATTAAATAAGGAGTTTTATATGATTTTTCATATTTTTGATGGAATTATGTTTTAAGGAATAATTGAGCTTAATGAAATATTTTTCATGATTATGATCTTCACATATTATTTGTACACTCATATCTATTGCTCATGTTTTGTTTCTCATGAGTTATGATTTATTGGTTAGAGTGATGATTATCATGTGAATTTCATTTTGTTTTATTCCTTACTTGAAGGATTTCGTGCTAGTTAACAAGTTTTCCATTTAACTAGTTGCGGTGTTCTTCATTTTGGTAGTGATTTTCAAACAAACTACATTTTTAAATCTATCTTTGAAAACCCTACCTTCCAAGGGCGGTAGGATGGGAGATCATGTTCATGTATGCCCTAAATTGAAGATCTTTAAAACTTGAATTATGATTGGGTGGTAGAGAATATGATGTATACACTTGAACTTATTGTTATGTCAATTGGTATCATTGAACTCTTTCAATTGGTATCATTTTGATCTTCTGGTATACTCATATATGTTTTGTATGTATGTATGCTTTAAATTCTAAGTATATCAATTTCTATTGGTATCTATTTTTCATACATATATATGTTTGTGTTTATACTAGTGCTTGAGTTTCAATTTTGTTTAAATTGATTACTTTTAAATTGTTATCAAGACTATGCATATTTTAGTTTGTATTTCATAAAGGGGGAGAAATTTTGATTTTGTATTTCAATTGGTATTTGTACTCCCACACTTTATGATTAAAAGTTGTTATTTTAAACATATGATATCAACATCAAATTATATGTTTTAAAATGAACAATTCTTACAATTGGTATCAATGTTTCTATGTAAATCTTTTCAATTGGTAAAATATTTACAATTGGTATCATATTTAAGAAATTCAAAATTTGTTTTGGTTTCAAAATTCATGTTTAAGAATTCAAGACTTATGTTTAATTACAATTGGTATTTCCAAAATTTTGTTTAAAGAAAATATGCAAAGTTTTGATTTGTATTTCCTATATGCAAGGAGAGCTTAACATCTCTCTTACATATAGATTCATGTTGAGTATATTATAAATTGAGGAGCTTGACAACTCTTCTTTATATGATATACGTGTGTAGGGGGGGCTTCACATCTCCTCTTATGCATTACATAATATGTGTTATGTGAATTGGGGCTTGTCATCCTTTCTTCATGTAATGCATATGTGTAGGGAAGCTAACTTAGCGTCTTTCTCTTCATGAATGTATATAGCATATATTGATCCTTGTTTATTGGTATCAAGATGCTTCATTGACATATTTTTTAATTGATATCATGTTTGTAGTCACCCCTTATTGACTTTATTTTTTGTTTTAGACAAAAAAGGGGGAGAACATTGTTTGCATTGTTTTGATTGACAAAAGGGGGAGAAAGATTTTTACCCCTCATTTATCTATGGTTTTGATTGTTTACCCCTTTGTTGATGATTGACAAAAAGGGGGAGAATTATTTGAGAGTTTAACATGCATATATAAAACTCAAATACTTCTATGCATGATTGGTACATTTTTTTTATATGCATGCTTATGTTTTATATGCATATATTATGTTTTAATCTCAAGAATATTAAGTTTAATTGATATATAGAGTTTGCTTTGTAATTGGTATCTAGACCTTATTTTGTTTTGAATATTCCATTTGATATCTAGAACCATTTATTGTTTATGCATACGCATGTTTCATGTTTAACATTCATTGCATATATTTATTGTTTATCCCTATGCATGAGTTAAGGGGGAGCTTCCTTGAAGCTTATCTTTAATCCATGCATATATAACTCCATGAGTTTTGTCATCATCAAAAGGGGGAGATTGTTGGCCCAAATGGCCTTCCACTCTAGTTTTGATGATGATCAACTCATGTAGTTATGTTTACTAAGATGGAAGATCGACAAGAAGACTTAGGTATCTAGTTTAGAGTTTGTGTTTTAGATCTATATTTGTAAAGCTTAGTTTAGTTGATATGCTCAAGTGCACAAAACACACACGTTTTATGATTTGATATTTGGTTTTTATGAAAAGTTGATCAAAACAAGTTTACATATGTTATATGTATAGTAGATGTTTTCTATTTATACATACATGCTTTAACTTGGTAAACAAACTTATTTTGATATCCCTATTTATGTTCTTGAAAAATCAAGTTTGACAAAATACAAGGTTTTGTTTTTGATAAAATTTGCAAGACTCAAAATGAATTGATATGTTGATATATTATCTTGAAATTTTTGTCACATGTTTATGTTTCAACATAAAATGATAAAACAAGTTTTATGGAATTTTCAGAAATGATAAAAGGTTTTTATAAAATATTTTTCCAAAATTTTCTGACCTTGTTTTGTGCTGACAGGCTGGTCGGTCGACCGTGACGGTCGACCGCACCAAGGGCCGGTCGACCGTTGCGGTCGACCGACGTGCACAGACGTGCACGTCTGTTAGGCACAGACACGGTCGACCGGGACGGTCGACCGAGTTGAGAGCTCTGCTCTCGGTTTTATCGGTCGACCGGGCCGGTCGACCGCAGTTGCCCAACGGTCATAATTCTGACCGTTGGCGGTCGACCGGGCCGGTCGACCGGCAGTCTGTCAGACTGCCAACTCAGCCTAACGGCTAGTTTTGTATAGGGGCTATATAAACCCCATCTCTTTGGGGATTTTAGCCAAGTTTTTTAAGAGAAAAAAATACTAGTTTTCTGAAGTGTTTAAAAGAGTTTTCAAAAGAGTTTTAAGTGCAAAAACTTCTCATCTTTATTGTTTTAGGGTTTTTGAAAAATCAAAGAAAAATAGGTTTTTGGGATTTTTGCTTAGATCTTCAATTCTATCATATTGCAAGTATTTTCCCAAAGATTTTTCTTTGTTGCTTGTTTTCAAAAACACTTGTTTTCCACACTTGAGTTATCTTCTATCCTAAACTATTAGGATCTTTGTTTTGTGGAAAAAGAAAGAAAAAGAGAGTTTGTGGTTTTGAACCAATTGTTGTAAACCCTCCTTTATTTGTTGTATCCCTCTTCTGTAGAGGTGATCGGAGTGGTATTGGTTTGCTCCCTCTTAGGTAGAGGTGGAGTTTGGTTGTGAGCCTCTTCGGTAGAGGTGTGTGGATTGGTTGTTGTATTGGCTACGGGCCTAACCCCTCGGTTGTGAGGAGGTTGTTGTTGAGAGAGGAGTTTGGTACTCCTAGAGTTGTAAGAAATCCTCTTCGGTAGAGGTTCCCTCGGTGGGAGTTGAGATAGTGGAAATCCTACACGGTGGTGTAAGCGGGGATGTAGAGCAAGGTGCTCGAACCTCGAAACAAATCTTGGTGTTTGCGTATTGATCCATTGTCTCTCTAACTCTCTCTCTTATAATTGTGCAAAGCATCATACTTCATATCATCATATCATATTTGCTTGTGTTGAGCATAATTCATATTGCCATATCATATTGCTTGTGTTGCCTTGCATTATTTCATATTGCTATATCCTTTATTGCTTGGCTTGATTGTGTGTGCACATTGCTTGGATTGCTTGTGTGTGTGTGCCTAACTTATACTCATCCAACAAGAGCTTCACATAGCACCTCAACCCATTTCAAGGGGAATCAAGGGGAGTTAGTCCAGAGCCTCGCAAGGGGAATTCGGCTACACTTGTTGTATTTTATTAGTTTGTGCATAATTTGCATTAGCTTCCGCATTTAGCGCACTTAGTTTGCATTTAGTTTCTTAGATTAGCACTTACACCTATTCACCCCCCCTCTAGGTGTTTTTCAGAGAGAAGTTGGGTACTCCTTGTAATTGTTATTGCCTCAAATCCTCGGTGGAGGTTCCCTTTGTGGGAGTCCTTTGTGGACAAGCTAGTGGACTTAAAATCCTTCTGGGTGAAGGCGGGGATGTAGAGCTGGGTGCTCGAACCTCGAAACATATCTTGTTGTTTGCGCTTGATCCCTTGGCTCTTACTCTCTCTCTCTCTCTTTACTTTGTGCCTTGCATCTATTCATATTGTTCATTCATAATTATTTGCTTGGCTTGTTTGAGTGTGCATCTCTTGTTAATTGCAATTAGTTTTTAAATTCCCCATCAAGTTCATTAGATTAGCATTATCACCTATTCACCCCCCTCTAGGTGATTTTCAAAGTCTTCTTGACGATCTTCATCTTCAAGTCGACCGATCCAAACTCCGTGATCCAACGAGCATGGCTATGAATGATCTTGATGCTCGGGCCCTGGAATCACCAAGTGAAAGCTTCCAAACTCCTCTTTTTGAAGCAATCACCAACTAATATCTTGCTAAATGATCTGAAACTAAAATCACAAGATTATTAGTAAACATAACTACATGAGTTAATCATCATCAAAACTAGAGAGGAAAGCCTCTGGGCCAACAATATATACTTCATATATTTAGAAAAACTTATTTTGATGATCCTATTCATGTGTTTAGAGTTTTGTAATTAACAAAACTTATTTTAGATTTTATGTCAAAAACATAGATATACCTTTTCTATGTATATTGGATTCTATCCATATATAATATGCTTCAAATGTGTTTCAATATCAGATTTTTATATTTATACAAGTTTGACGAAAGTCGAATTTTCATTTTGAAATTTTGTTTTCGAAAAATACGATTTTGTTTAAGGCCAAATATCTTATATCACAAAAATAATTCAAATAGTTTGTAATATATGTTGATTTTTGGTCGCACATATTTGTTATTCAAATATCTAACAAGAACTTATTTTTGTAGAATTTATAAGAATTTATGGGATTTTATTGGAGTTAAATTGATCAAGTTTCAAGTCCCATAATTACTGCCAGAACCAGCTGGTGGTCGACCGGACCAGAGGTCGACCGACTGGCCGGTCGACCAACCGGCCAGCCGACCGATGTGCACAAGATATATGCACAAGGCCAGCCAAGAAGGTCGGTTGACTGACAGGTTGTGCCCGGTCGACTGGGCAGTCGACCGAAGCGCCAACGGTCAGAAATATGACCGTTGGGCCGGTCGACCGGCTGGTCAACTGGAAGGGTAATTCTGACCTTTTCTACTGCCAACGGCTAGTTTTTTTCCTAACCTTATAAAAAGGAGTTTTGGGGGCTATTTTCAACAAGATTTTGAGAGAGCTTTCATTCTAATATTTTCAGTGTTTTGCAGCAAGTTTAAAAGGAGTTTTTGTGCTTAAAAGTTTTATCTTTTATTTTGTTTTCAAGGGTTGAAAAAATTAAAGAAAAAGAGTCTTTGGGAAATTGGTTTTAATCTTCATTTCTAATTAATTCTAATATTTTTATCAAGTATTTTCTTTGTGATTTTGTTTTCCAAACACCTTATTTTCTCACACTTGAGTTATCATATCTAATCCTATCTATAGGATCATGTTTTGTGAGAAAAATTATTTGTGATCTATGTGATCACCAAGATTGTAATCTCTTCTTTGCTTTGAGTTTGTGTTCATCCGTCTAGTGTAGAGGTGATTGTGGTTTGGCGTCGTGTCTATCCTCTTTGTGTAGAGGTGATCGAGTTTTGGCTTTGTGTCTATCTCTCTTGTGTAGAGGTGATTATGGTTGAGTTTTGGCTTTGTGCCTTATCCCTCTTGTGTAGAGATGATTGTAGTTTGGCTTTGTGCCTTTTTCTTCTTGTGTAGAGGTGGTTGTATTTGAGAGTGGAGTAGTGTACTTCAAGTGTACAGTTGTAATTCCTCAGTGGAGGTTCCCTTTATGGGAGGTCCTGTGTGGATGTAGTGGAAATCCTTCAGTGTGAAAGCGGAGCAGTAGAGCAGTGGCTCGGACCTCGAAATATATCTTGGTGTTTGTGTTGATCTACATCTCTTAACTCTATCTCTCTTATATCTTGCAATGCTTTATATTGCACATATTCATTTGCTAGATATGCTTTGTGTGTGTCATACTTGTGTTGAATCAAGAGGGCTTCATATAGCACCTCAACTCTTAATCTAGAGGAATCTCGAGGAGATAGTTCAGAGCCCTTCATGGGAAATTCGGCTACACTCTTTGGTTACAGATAGTGCGTTGCAATTGATTTTTAATTCCGCTTCATTTGTCATTAGATTAGCTAGCACACCTATTCACCCCCTGTAGGTGTATTTTCATATCGAGCATATTATTACACATATATTCTTCTATTTAATTTCTAATTTGATCATTTGAGAATTGATTCTACAGTCAAAATATTTATCACTTTTCATGCATCCAATATGCTCCTGCAACGGCAATACTGTGAAAGGGGATTTAAGAAATATTCTCAGATGATTTCATGCCTTCTGGTTGCTAAACAAAATAATAATATTTTGATGAAAAATCATTAATCTCATTTAGCTGGCTCAAAATCATTTCCTAAAATAATCATTGTTCAAACAAGAATGACACAGACGTTATGTGTGTCCGATCTATATATCTATATGTTTACATGTTTACAAGTTATTTATTGTTTGGTAGTTATTTTATGCCACTTGCATCTGTAATACTTTTACGTAGTTTTTATATTGTACAATTTCTTCAATGTTTAGAGTTTTATAGTTATTTTATACTAATTGAAAATTGAACTTTATGACACTTGAATCTGTAACATTTACATGAATTTTATGCAAGGTCTTTAATATTTCGCTATGGCTGTTGTAGAAGTTAGAAGAACATTTAAGCTTTTCTTAATATTTTATACCAATTGAAAATTTAATTTCGGATGAGACAAGCAAGATAGGAAAAAAAAAAAAAAAAAAAACCTTGAGAGGGGCTTGTCAACAATTATCAGCGGTGTCAAATTGATTCTTTTATCCTTTTATATTAATTTAATGTGACTTTAATCTCATGTGGAGTCCTATTAGAATGGATCGGTTTCCTTAATGTTTTAACTCATATATTTTCATAAACTGGATGATTATGACCTGTATTAAATGGGTTGTCTTTTTTAAACTTGGAAGAAATTTTTTTTTGATTGGGTGTAAAATCAGTTTTGTCATTTCATACCCATAAATTTGCTATCTTGATTTTTATATAATTTTTCTTGATTTAAAAGTTAAATAGGTCAAACAATGTTTAAGCTCATGAGTAATATATTAGGCATGTTTTATATTAACCAGTGTCAAACTCTTTAGAAAATATCTTTCTTATGATCTCTTACCATCCCACACACATGACAAGAGGCATGAAAATATTGTTTAGAATATAATAATTTATTAGCAATAGGAAATGAATGTTAGTTATTTTATTCAAATAATAAGTGTTATGCATTGTCATGATATATTGATTTAGTTTTGTAAATAATTATTTTGATCAACTTTCTTTTCTTTTACTTTTATCATCTCTCATTGTTTGTTTTGACACTTCATTACATTAAGAACAAGAATCACCAACTCCTATCTCAAGTAATACATATTTGCTCTTAACTAATTAAATGTTTAGTTATATGAAGGTATTAACATAATAAGTGAAGTTTAATCCCACTTACATACATCCCTTGGCTAAGAGAATGATACGTTTCAAATTTTGATTTCTAGTAGTTCTTCTGCAAGATCTCTTATACATTTAAAATATTTTCTTATATTATGCTTCCCATTCACTTAAGAATGAAAGGGGATGACCAAGGTACCAAAATCTTAGTACAATAAGAGCTACATAATGAGCACTCTTGTGTTATGTCTCAGAATGTATGTATTGTGCAAGCTACAACCTTAACTCCTTTTGTATAAGTTTGAAAATACAAGTGTATGATAGAGATGCATGTTTGGATGGCAATACAACAACGCATAACATTCTTTGAGATAAGAATTATTTCTCGAATTTAAAAATTAGTTGAGACCAATATTAATACAATTTTAGGTAGCGCAAATTTAATCGAAGGCCATTAATAGAAAATATAATATTACATGAAGAAACAAATATTTATGTTAACATGTATTGTATTCTTGCAGATTCAGAAAAAATTTCCTCAGTTTTAAGGATATATCTGTGTGTGTGTGTATACATGTATATGTATGTATGTATATCTTAATGAGCTTCATATTGAAACTATGAATGAGGGAGATAGAATATCTTTGTATTACTTTTATTGCCTCATGTCAGAAGCATGTAGTAAAAAAAACTCCCAGCTTTCTCATCTGGACTATGAAAATACACCTAGAGAGGGGGGTGAATAGGTGTATCGCTAATCTAATGACAAATGATGCGAAATTAAAAACTAGTTACAACACACTATGTGTAACCAAAGAGTGTAGTCGAATCCCGGTGAAGGGCTCTGAACTAACTCCTCTTAATTTCTCTAAATAAGAGTTGAGGTGCTATTTGAAGCACTCTTGCTTCAACACAAGTATGGGCACACACAAACAATATGAAGCATATATATGATATAAGTAATATGAATCAATGCAAGACATAAAAGAGAGAGTTTAGAGTGAGTGGAACAAATGCAAACACCAAGATATGTTTCGAGATTCGAGCCACTACGATCCTGCCTTCACACAGAAGGATTTCCACTATACGTTCACACAGGACTTCCCACACAGGGAACCTCCACCGAGGATTTGGCAAATACAAATTAGGAGTACACAACTGCTCTCTCCAATAACACCACCTCTACACAAGAGGTTAGACACAACAACAATCACCTCACACAAGAGGGATAAGGTACTAAGTCAAACAACAATCACCTCTACACTTAGAGGGATAAGGCACTAAGCCAAACAACCACAATCACCTCTTCACAAGAGAGATAATCACAAACCCAAATCACAATCTCCTCTACACTTAGAGGGATTAGCACAAAGCCACAAGTAAAAAAAGATTACAACTTGGTGATCTCAAAGACCACAAACAACTTTGGTGACACAATAGACCACAAATCAATTTTCTCACCAAAGATAAGATCCTATAGATAGGATAGATATGATAGCTCAAGTGTGAGAAAATAAAGTGTTTAGAATGAAAATAACAAAAAAAAAAAACACTTGAGAAAATCACAAAATAGATATTAAAATCAAGATCAAAACCAATTCCCAAAGGGCTCTCTTTTCTTTGATTTTTCCAACACTTTAAAACAAATAAAGATAAATCTTTTAACTACAAAAACTCTTTTAAACTCTTACTGAAAAACACTTGAAAGATAGAAAATTTTCTCTTCAAAATTCTTGTTGAACTCAGCCCAAGAGATGGGTATTTATACCTTCTCAAAAAATCTGCCCGTTGGCAGCAGGAAAGGGCAAAATTGCCCTTCGGGTCGATCGGGCGGTCGACCGGCGCAACGGTCATATTTCTGACCGTTGTGCCTCCGGTCAACCCCCCGATCGACCGGCCTGCACCCGAGCGTTGCGTGCTTTCAGGCGGTCGATCGCGCGGTCGGCTGGCCTTCTTTGGTTAGCCTGTGCACGTCTCTCGTGCACACTGGTCGATGGTCCGGTCGACCGACTCCTGGTCTGGTCGACCGCCAGAGTGGTCTGGCTGAAATTTTAGGGATTAAAACTTGTCTTTTTAACTTTCATAAAATCACATAAATTTCACAAAAATAAGTTCTTGTAAGATCTTTGAATACAAATATATGTAATGAAAAATCAACACATATTACAAATCAACACATATTACAAATCACACATATTACAAACTATTTGAACCATTTTTGTGATATTGAAATTTGGCCTTTAAACAAAAACCGTATTTTTCAAAACTAAACTTTGAAATGGAAATCTGATTTTTTTAAAACTTGTATAAATACAAAACATGATATTAAAATAAATTTGAAGCATATTGTATATGGATGGAATCCAATATGCATGTAAGATATATATTTATATTTTTGACATAAAATCCAAAACCGATTAAACCAAAAACGAAACATATTGAAACTTGTGTGTGTATGTGAACTTGAGCATATCAACATTATCTACCTTTACACAAGATCTAAACATAAACTAAACACAAACCGAAGTCTTCTTGTCTCCAAGCCGACTCGATCCAAACGCGATCCAATGAGCTTGACTCCAACCGAGTGCTAGATGCGATCTTAACGCGCGAGCTCTTGAATCAACATGAGATAGCTCCAAAACACCTTTGTTGAAGCTAATCACCTACTAAGATCTTGATCAATAACTGAAACTATATAACACAAGATCATTAGTAAATTATAACTACATGAGTTAATCATCATCAAAACTAGAGTGATGGGCCTTTGGGCCAACAATCTCCCCCTTTTTTATGATGATAAAACTCATGGAGTTATATATGCATGGATTAAAGTTAAGATTCATAGAAGCTCCCCCTTAACTCATGCATAGCAATAAACATAAAGATATTCAATGAAATGCATAAACCAAACAACACATATATGCATAAATGGAAATAAACATGCATAAACTCGCCAAATTCTTTTCTTCCTTTTTGCATAAACGAGGAAATAAAATAAACATGCATATATAAACACACCAAATTCTTCTCCCCCTTTTTTGTCAATTCATCAATAGAGGGGCGAAGGAAAAACAAGTAATAAAGATATATGCGATATACATTCATGAAGAGGAGAGAAGTAAAGTTAACTCCCCTTGCATATATGCATTACATGAAAAGAGATGAATAGACCCTAACCATATAAAGCATAATGTATAATGTATAAGTGGAGATGTTAAGCTCCCCCTACACACATGTATTACATAAAGAAGAGAAGTCAAACTCCTCAATGTGAGATATACTCAACATGAATTTATATATAGAGAAGATGTTAGGCTTCCCTTGCATATAAGCAATATATATCAAAATATTATAAAACCTCTTTAAAACAAATTTATGATACCAATTGAAAATATCTTATAAATTTTTGATACCAATAAAAAATGAAACAATGTATGTTTTTTATACCAATTGAAATATATATTGCAAATTTTGATATTTGAGAGTAAAACCAAATTTTTGGGTAAATACAACTCATTTTGTAATAAGGATACCAAATTGAGAATAATACCAATTTAAGATTTTTGATACCAATATTGAAAATATTAGCATATACCAAAATAAAGTATTTTTTATCATAAAGGTGAGATTAAGATACCAATTGAAAATAAAACCGATTGAAAGATAAAACATGAGTGTTCTCCCTCTTTATGAAATACTTAATAAAAATAATGCATAAGCTTGTATAAAATTCCAATTGAAAAATAATTGACAGTAAGGACTAAATCAAGCTTAGCATAAATATAATTTGGGTTTTAAGATGTAAAGATATTGTAAGCACAATCAAATCATATATATGTATGAAAATGAAAATACTAATTGAAATTAATACTAATTGAATCTTGAAGCATACATATATAAGAAAACATATATGAGTATACAAAAATAGAGTGACATGAAGATCATGTGTATAACTCATAATTATCACCCTTTTCATGTACAAGTTTAAATAGATTTTCAATTTGAGCATACAAGGCATGGTCGCCCATCCAACTGCCTTTTTAGGGTAGAAATTTTCAAAAATAAGATTTGAAAATAGTTGTAGATTGAAAACACTACCATATGAAGAATAAATAATTAGTTTAAAGTAATTTTTAAAAAACTAGCTAAGAATCTTCAAAATATGATACCAAATCATCAAAACTAAAATTTTCATCAAAACTTAACAAGCATCAAGGTATATGTATGTTTATTAGAACTCAAAGTATACATACATATCCCAAAATAAACGAGTCCATAAAAGAGTTTGCATGGAGGTAAGTGACTCAAGGATATACATGTATATCCAATAATTTTGAGCAAAATTAACATATACATGAAGCTAAATGCATTATTATGAAAACATATACGAAAATAGGGAATACAAGTTAAAATGTAAGACTCATCAAAACTAGGTTATATAAGTACATCTAATCGGTACAAATGAGCAACATAGTACAAACATATAATAATCAAATGTGACTCACTAGTTGTACAAGTATAAACACAAATTTTGATGAAAATTACATCTAAACAAGTAATCAAAACTTGAAGCATAAAAACATAAAAATGAACATTAGGTTAAATGCACGTGCTTTAGAGATAAGATATACACAATAGCTAAAGTATAATGAGAATATAAAAATGTAAATCCATATGAACATTGGTATATCTCAAAAGACTATCTATGTATATCACTAATCTAATTTACATGGCATTTAACATAATAATCATGAAAAATCAAAATATACTAAAAGTCAATCAATAAGAGCATGTAAACTAAATGGGAGTTAGAGATAGTTACCAAAACTATTAAGGCTAATCTCTAAATCTTCAAACCATAGTGGTCCTCCCATCAAACTCTCTTTGAAAGTGATGCATCCAAAAGTGTCACTATTTAGCTCGGAACGCATCTACCATCAAGGCACCATTACTCTCACGTTAAGCGAGAGCCCACATCTACATCAAATAAAATAGGAGTGAATTTTGGTACCCATACTCTATTGGGTCCATGGGGGTTAGCACCTTTCCTAACTCAAACAAATTTATTTGCAAAATTTGAAGTATGTATTCTATCATAACAAAACTTTGTAAGGTGGCCTTTACGTCCACAATGTATACAAGTATACACATAAGTAAACTTTGAATCATGTGTGTGAGAATGATGAGCATGTGTATGCCGTTTTTAATGTGCATGTATATGTGGAACTTGTTTCTTTCGAAACATGGATTCCAAATGTGTGTGGTTTATGACACATTGGCTCAAAGTAGAGCCCAAACAATCAACATTCTTCTTTAACATAATTATATCATTTTCAATCTTAGAAGAAGATATAGAGCATGTAATAGAAACACATGAGGGTGAAGGTATAGTAGCATGGCAAACATGTGAATCTAAATCATTTTTCAAAGACACACCAAATCCAATTTCTTTGAGATTAAAGCAATTTTATTTTTCAAAGAGTCGTTTTCTTTAAGACAATTTCAAGTTTTGAAGATAAAACCTCATTTTTCTTCAAAACATCACCACAATCATTTTTACTTTTTAGAATTTTATTTTCATTTAGGGTAAGATTAAGTTGGGATTTCAATGAGTCCCTCTCATTCGAAATCTCATCCCTCTCTTGCAAAGTCATATTAAGTTTTGAAAACAAATCCTTATTTTTTCCTTTTATTTTAAAACTTTTCTTTTTTAAAAGTTTGTATCTTTCTAGTAAGTTTTCACATACTATAGATAGTTATTCATTTAAAGCATCTGCATCCATGTAACCATCACAAGAAGAACTAGCATCATCTAGTTGAGTATCTGAATGTAACTCAAAGGAGTCATTCCCTTGGACCATATAACAAGGTTCTTCAGACTCATCTCCACTAGATTCCTTCTCCACAATGTTTATCGTTTGAAGCTCGAGAAAGGTCAATTTGTTCCACACTGCAAAAGCGGAATCACAATGAGAAATCATAGACAAATATTCTTTGCTAAGTGTATACTTTAGTGCATCTAGGGCTTATGCATTAGGCTCAAAGTACTTGGCATTGCCAAGATAAGATTTCTTGGTAGTGGCAAGCTAAACATACAAACCTAGGGCTTTTAAATAATCACTCATTTTAAGCTTCCGTATATCGATGTTGGAAACATCAAACATGAGAGGGGCAAGGTAACCCATAAGCGTGTGTAAGCAAATATATGTGCAAATACAAATATAGATTAGCTAGCCAAGATCTCACTCCTAGGTGGTTAAACCTAATATCGGAGCGTAGACTCTGATACTAATTGAAAATACACCTAGAGGGGGGTGAATAGATGTATCGCTAATCTAATGACAAATGATGCGGAATTAAAAACTAATTGCAACACACTATGTGTACCCAAAGAGTGTAGCCGAATTTCTAGTGATGGGCTCTGAACTAACTCCTCTTGATTCCTCTAAATAAGAGTTGAAGTGCTATTTGAAGCTTTCTTGGTTCAACACAAGTATGGGCACACACAAACAATATCAAGCATATATATGATATGAGCAATATGAATCAACGCATGATACAAAAGAGAGAGTTTAAAGTAAGTGGATCAAACGTAAAGACTAAGATATGTTTCGAGGTTTGAGCTACTGCTCTATGTCCCCGCCTTCACACAGAAGGATTTTTACTATACGTCCACACAGGACTTCCCACACAGGGAATCTCCACTGAGGATTTGGCAAATACAAATTAGGAGTATACAACTCCTCTCTCCAACCACACCACATTTACACAAGAGGTTAGGCACAACAACAATCACCTCACACAAGAGGGATAAGACACTAAGCCAAACGATAATCACCTCTACACTTAGAGGGATAAGGCACTAAGCCAAACCACAATCATCTCTTCACAAGAGGGATATCACAAACTAAAATCACAATCTCCTCTACACTTAGAGGGATTGGCACAAAGCCACAAGCAAAGAAAGATTACAACTTGGTGATCTAAAATACCACAAACAACCTTGGTGATCACAATAGACCACAAACTAATTTTTTCACCAAAAATAAGATCCTATAGATAGGATAGATATGATAGCTCAAGTGTGAGAAAACAAAGTGTTTGGAATGAAAATAACAAAGAAAAAATACTTGAGAAAATCACAAAATAAATATTGAAATCAAGATCAAAACCAATTCCCAAGGGCTCTCTTTTTCTTTGATTTTTCCAACACTTTAAAACAAATAAAGATAAATCTTTTAACCACAAAAACTCTTTTAAACTCTTACTAAAAAACACTTGAAAGATAGGAAATTTTCTCTTCAAAATTCTTGTTGAACTCAGCCCAAGATATGGGTATTTATACCCTCTCAAAAAATCTGCCCGTTGGCAGCAGGAAAGCGCAAAATTGCCCTTCCGGTTGACCGGGCGGTCGACTGGTGCAACGGTCATATTTCTCACCGTTGTGCCTCCGGTCGACCGCCCGGTCGACCGCCCAGCACATGAGAGTTGGGTGCTTTCAGCCGGTCGACCGCGCGGTCGACCGGCCTTCTTTGGCTGGCCTATGCACATCTCTTGTGCACATCGGTCGACCGGTCCAGTCGACCGACTCCTGGTCCGGTCGACCGTCCGGTCGATCGCCAGAGTGGTATGGCTGAAGTTTTAGGGATTAAAAACTTGTCTTTTTAACTCCCATAAAATCACATAAATTCCACAAAAATAAGTTCTTATAAGATCTTTGAATAATAAATATGTGTGACCAAAAATCAACACATATTACAAACTATTTGAACTATTTTTTTGATATTGAAATTTGGCCTTTAAACAAAAACCGTATTTTTAAAACCAAACTTTGAAATGGAAATCCGATTTTTTCAAAACTTGTATAAATACAAAAAGATGATATTGAAATAAATTTGAAGCATATTGTATATGGATGGAATCCAATACACATGTAAGATATATATCTATGTTTTTGACATGAAATCCAAAATCTGTTAAACCAAAACCAAACATATTGAAACTTGTGTGTGTATGTGAACTTTAACATATCAACACTATCTACCTTTACACAAAATCTAAACATAAACTAAATACAAATCGAAGTCTTCTTGTCTCCAAGCCGACTCAATCTAAACGCGATCCAATAAGCTTGACTCCAACTGAGTGTTAGATACGATCTTGACGCGCGAGCTCTTGAATCAACATAAGATAGCTCCAAAACACTTTTGTTGAAGCTAATCACCTACTAAGATCTTGATCAATAACTGAAACTATATAAATACAAGATCATTAGTAAACTATAACTATATGAGTTAATCATCATCAAAACTAGAGTGATGGACCTTTGGGCCAACAAACTATACTTTAAACTAATAAGGGAATAGAATCAAATATTGTGATGAACCAGAAGTTTAATGTTCTAAAGATTTTTATGCTTTGATATGACCAACTTGGTCACCCGGGGTCAATAATGATGCGTCAAATAATTGAAAATTCACATTGTCATTCATTGAAGAACCAGAAATTTTTTTTATCTAATGATTGTCTATGTATGGCTTACTCACATTGGAATTTACGTCAATAATTAGATATCTTGAACTCCTGTCGGGTAATATGTTTAAGGCATGCTTTGCATATTGCCATTTTGATAAGACAATTTTCTCTCTATTAGGGAAAAAAGTGTCATTTCTTGAAGAACAAAGCGAAATTATATGGAATGTGTCATTCTTATCTCATCTTGACCCACGTACAATCATAGTGAACTCAAAATTCAAGGAATTATTCATTTGCAAAGAACTATAAACCAGTGACCCGATACATTTACCAACACAGAGAGAAATAAGAATCTTTCATATACCGGATGAAAATACACTATCTCGGATTGATGTCACTGAAGGACGATCTGATAATACTTCAAAAGGATGATCTGATAATCGTCCTATATTTATATATAAACGTTGGACATTAAGAATTTGCAAGAAAAAGACTTCGAATTGTTGATTCATCGCCAAAGATTTGACTAGCATCCAACCTCTTTAAAAGACGAGTTGTTTATTAAATGGGTCAACTGGGACCCAACCCAATTAACCTATTTATTAAATCTCAAATATAAATATACAATTAAAACTAAAATCATAACTTATAAAATTTACAAGGAGAGAAAAATATCATTAACATCAAATTTTATAAACAAAATATTAACTTTCTAAAAAAGTATATAACAAATATTAAACACACACGCATAAAATTATCTATAGCATTAAGTAAAATCATGATATCCATAGTTTACCTTTTAATTTTGTACTTTTGTAGAACTAGTATTTTTAAGTTTGTATATGTTTCAAATAAATATGTCATAAACAGACCAAATAGGCCAAGTTTCAAACTAACACCTGACCCGTTTAATAAATAGTTAGATAGGTTTTTCGTTTATGTCCCAAACTTAGATACCCTTGAACCAAACATGCAAATAACGGGCCAAGTTAGATCAAGAAATTATTTTCTACTCTAGAAGCAATTAACGCTCCATAAACCTCATCATGTTCAAATCTTTTAATTTGATATACACAATTAATGATTTAATGTTATAAATAGTGAATTACGATGTGTGGATACCTTCTCTTTCTTAATCCTTTTCGAACTTTTGCCAAATAATTTTGAATTTTCATTATTCTAAACTCTAAACATCTGATAAATGCCAATATGATTCATTTTGGGTTTGAAGTTTTCTGAACTAAATCTATTTTTGTTGGGACTCGAGAAACCCAAGCAACAGAGGATTGCAGTAATACCAGAGACTAGTCGCCAAGTGTACGAACAAACAAATAAGGAAAGAAAGTGAGAGCACAAAAATTTAATGAGGTTCGGCAATTGCCTACGTCCTCGGAGCATAAGGGGAGAGATCTTATCAATCAATCAATTACAGGATACAATAGTTGGAGATAATACCCCTCTTTGTATTGCAGAGAATCCCTGAAGAAAGGAAACCAATAGATTTGAATTAGGTAAGAAACAAACTCAGAATTGTATTAGGAAACTACAGACCACGTGTCTCGGTCGACCGGCGCCTTGCTGCGGTTGACCGCTAGGCAAATGGACAGAGATCCAACACTCTGTTAAAAACTCTAGCACTATACTCAGCCGACCGGGTGATCGGCTGATGTCTCTGCTGTCGCTGCTTCCATGGGCGGTCAACCGAGCAGTCGACCGCAACTTCCTTGTGCCTGTTCTGTGCAGGCCGGTCGACCGGCCATTTGTCTTCAGTTAAGACTTAGGCTTCTACAAACACAGTTGAACTCCAATCTCCAAGCTATCTTCTCCAATGAGTTAAAAACTCTATAAAGAAGATTTTACACTCTCTCAACCTCAGTGACGATTTCTTAAATCTAAGCCAAACACAACGTAGCACCATGTTGACTCCATCGGGCTGCACTAATATGGTTGCCTACGTACCCCCTGTCTAGGGGATCAAGCCATATGTGGTTCATCCAAACGAGCTCCACTGAGCTCAAGAAACTGGAAGGATACGGCGTAACTCCTTGTAATGTGCAAACTTCAATCCTGGAACAACATTGGTAAGCATATCGGCGGGATTCTCCTCCGTGTGAATCTTTTGTAACTCGATGTCACTCTCATCAAGAATCTCCCGAATAAAGTGGAATCTGACATCGATGTGCTTAGTTCTTGCATGATACACCTGGTTCTTTGCCAAATAGATAACACTCATGCTATCACAGTTGATCTTGAAGAGATCCTGATCAATCTCCAAGTCATCAAGTAACCCTTGAAGCCAAATTGTCTCCTTCATGACCTCCATCTTGGCCATATACTCGATCTCCATAGTAGGCAATGCAAGAGTAGACTGTAGAGTAGAGCGCCAGCTCACCGGTGCTTGGGACAATGTAAACATATATCCAATTGTAAACCGGCATTTGTCGAGATCTTCTGTGTAGTCATAATCAACGTATCTGATACATTATTACTTACCTATAAAATCTTTCTTGAATATCAAACCAACATCAATGGTACCTTTGATGTATCATAAAATCTGTTCCACTAGCTCCCAATGACCCTTGTCAAGATCGTTCATGAATCTGCTAACTATTGAGACAGCTTGTGACAGATCGGGTCTTATATACACCATTGCATACAGTAAACTACCGACCACACTAGCACATGGATCCGACGATGATGTCGGATGTGAATCCAAGGCAGTGGAACATCAATATCATCATTGGTCTCACAAGTAGGGAGATCCATGACAACCATCTCGACATACGTGTTGGAGCAGTGGGCTTCTAATGCAAAAGATGACAAGTATAGAGAGAAAGACAGATAGCAATATAAAATGAAAGAGACAAAGAGACAGCACACCAGTATTTAACGTGGTTCGATCAATGTGACCTACGTCCACGGAAAAGACAGCAAGAGGAATCCACTAATCAAAAGGAGAGAATACAAGAAATTACAACTCAAATCTCACTCACCCAAACCCAATGAAACCTAACTCACTAGAGTTTAACAAAAGGAAGATGAATGGCAAGAGAAAGGAGAGAACAATACAATATTTGACAACTCTCTCTTCTCACTTCCTTGCTCCTTGAAATCTCATGCAATGTGGTGCCTATTTATAGGCAAAACCTTCAAACCCCTTCATCACTTCACCCTACACATACATCAAAATCATAGGACGGCTATGATCTTCATAGGGCGGCTATGATCTTCATAGGGCGCCTATGATCTTCATAGGGTGGCTAAGATCTTCATAGTGCGGCTATGATCTTCATAGGGTGGCTATGATCTTCATAGGGTGGCTATTGATGGCTTTAGGGTGGCTAGAGATTATGATTTAGCTTATTCATTAAAGACATATCAACAAATCTCCACCTTGTCTTTAATGAATAACAAATCTCTCCACTTTAACTTGAACTGTATCAAGCGTCCTTTGGATTCTTACTGTCTTCTCTAGCCTCGACGGGCTCAACCTTCACCACTTTGAATACCAAGCAAATCGAGACAGTACTCGAACTTATGCGAAGGTACGGGCTTTGTCATCATATCTGCTGGATTATCTGTAGTACCAATTTTCTTAACTTTGATGACTTCAATTTCTCGAATAAAGTGATATCTGACATCAATGTGTTTGGTTCTCTCATGATACATCAGGTGCTTCGTCAGATGTATAGCACTCTGGCTGTCACAAAACACCGTAGTTACTCCTTGGTGTAAGTCGAGATCTTCAACCAAGCCTCTTAACCAAATAGCTTCTTTCACTGCCTCTGTAACTGTCATATATTCTGCCTCCGTAGTAGACAAAGCAATTGTCGACTGTAAAGTCGCCTTCCAACTAATGGCACTACCTGAAAAAGTGAAAGCATAACCTGTCAGAGATCTTCTTCTATCCAAATCACTCGCAAAATCTGAATCCGAATATCCTGCAATTTTGCAATCAGAATTAGTTTCCCTGTCAAAACACAGACCAATATTAGTAGATCCTTTTAAATATCGGAAAATCCATTTCACTGCCTGCCAATGGCCTTTTCCTGGCCTGTCCATATATCAACTTACGACACTGACTGCATGTGAAATGTCCGGTCGAGTGCACACCATAGCATACATAATGCTTCCAACTGCACTGGCATAGGGAACATGAGACATACATCTCTTCTTCATCACTTTGAGGAGACAAATCTGCTGAAAGTTGAAAATGAGCAGCAAGTGGAGTTTTCACAGGTTTGGCATCAAGCATGCCAAATCTCTCCAACACCTTCTTGATGTATTTCTTCTGAGATAGGAACAATTTTCCTTCTTGCCTGTTCCTGTGAATTTCCATTTACAAAATCTTCTTCGTTGCTCCCAAATCTTTCATCTCAAACTCTTGTTTGAGTAGATCTTTCAACTTATCAACTTCAGATATGTCTTTAGCTGCAATCAACATGTCATCAACATATAAAAGCAAATATACAAAAGAACCATCATTAAGCTTCCGATGATAAACACAACTATCATATTTACTCTTAGAGTAGCCATGCTCAATCATGAAAGTATCAAACCTCAAATACCATTGCCTAGGTGACTGCTTCAAATCATAAAGAGGTTTCTTTAACCTGCACACATGGTCTTCTTTGCTTTCAATAACAAATCCTTCTGGTTGATGCATAAAGATTTACTCTTCAAGCTCGCCATGAAGAAAGGCTGTTTTCACATCAAGTTGCTCGAGCTCTAGATCGAACCAAGCAACCATAGTTAGCAACACACGAATAGAGGTGTGCTTCACAACTGGAGAGAATACTTCATTGAAGTCGACACCCTCTGTTTGACTGTAGCCTTTGGCTACCAAGCGTGCTTTGTATCTTATAGACTCAGCATCAGAAATTCCTTCTTTCTTCTTAAGACCCATTTGCAGCCAATAATTTTCTGTCCCCTTGGCAGCTTCACTAACTCCCATGTTTGGTTCTTATGAAGAGATTCCATCTCTTCAGCCATAGCAACAGTCCATCCTGCAGCTTCATCAGAACTGATAGCCCCATTGTAGGTAGAAGGCTCTGGAATCTCAATAGATTCTGCCACACTTAGAGCATAAGCGACCATATCTGCATAGGCGTATCGCTTAGGTGGACGGATCTGCCTTCTTGCTCTCCCGGTGGCAATACTGTACTGTTGCTCTTGCAGTGTATCATCACCCGAAGTTGAACCTTGAACATCACTGACTAGTTCAACGCGAGTGCTCTCCTGCACTCCTTCTGTAACTTTACTCTCAAACTCCACCTGCTTGTTTGCCTCCTCTCTTGAACCTGTAATATCAATAACAGACTCCTTTCTCGGTTGAAGCATGTAATTTTTATCAAAAGTAACATCCCTACTAATAATAAATTTAGGTGACTTAGGATCAGGAAACCACAACCTGTATCCCTTCACCCCAGTAGCATAACCAAGAAATATAGCTTTCTTTGCCCTAGGTTCAAGCTTACCATCATTTACATGAAAATAAGCAGGGCAACCAAATACTCGTAAATGAGAGTAATTAGCAGGGGTACTAGACCATACCTCTTCAGTAGTCTTAAAATCAATAGCTGTAGAGGGAGACCGATTTACCAAATAGCAAGCTGTATTTACTACCTCGGCCCAGAAGCATTTTGACAAATCAGCATTAGAGAGCATACACCAAGCTCTCTCCAGCAGTGTCCTGTTCATCCTTTCTGCAACTCCATTCTATTGTGGTGTGTACCGAACTGTACGATGCCGCACAATTCCTTCAATTTTGCAGAATTGATCAAACTCCATGGAACAGAACTCCATTCCATTGTCGGTCCTGAGGCGCTTCACCTTCTTTCCTGTTTGCTTTTCGATCATAGCCTTCCACTGCTTGAAGGTAGCAAACACATCGCTCTTATGCTTGAGAGGATACACCCAAACTTTACTGGAATAATCATCAATTAAAGTTAGAAGATAACTAGCTCCACCTTTTGATGGAACCTGAGAGGGACCCCAAACATCTGAATGGATGTAGTCTAAGGTATCTTTAGTCCTGTGAACACCTGTACCAAAAGAAACTCTGTGTTGCTTGCCAAAAACACAATGTTCACAAAAGTCAAGCTTTCCTATTTTCTGGCCACAAAAGCAAACCTTGCTTACTCAACATATGTAGTCCTCTCTCACTCATATGCCCTAACCGCATATGCCACAAACGAGTGGTATCTAAGTCTGGGTCTTCTGACATTGACACAGCGACATCACCTGTCACCGTGCTACCTTAAAGGATATAAAGGGTATCCATCTTCTTTCCTTTCATCACAACAAGAGAGCCTTTGCTAACTCTCAAAACTCCACCTTCAGCTGAAAACTTATAGCCGTTGGAGTCAAGGGTGCCCAAAGAAATTAAATTTTTCTTCAAATCCGGCACATGCCGAACATTACTCAACGTCCTTACAATACCGTCATGCATTCTAATCTTGATTGACCCAATACCAATTGTCTTGCAGGGCATGTTATTTTCCATTAAGACATTACCACCATCAATTGGTTGGTAAGTCACAAACCAGTCTCTGTGAGGACATATGTGATAAGAACAACCTGAATCAAGAACCCACTCATCTCGTGAACGGGCATGAAGGACGGTAACTGAAGGAACCTCATGTGATGTGGAGGCTTTTTCTGCAACACTAACAACTGAAGATTTCTCATCTTGAGATTTCCTCCTTACATCTTCTTTTTCTTTGAGCTTAAAACAATCTTTTTTATAGTGTCCAAACTTATGACAATAGTGACACTCAATATTTTTTCTTGACCTAGATTTAGATCTAGATTTTCCTCGAGATTTTTCTCGACCCTTCTCTGTACGACCACGGACGAACAAGCCTTCAGCTTGATCCTCACTTCTTACGACTGACACCTTTTGTCTTAACTCCTTAGAATGTAAAGCTGATTTGATATCTTCTAAAGAGAGTGTATCTCTACCATAGAGCATACTATTAACAAAATTTTCAAAGGAAGGAGGTAATGAGCATAATAAGATGAGGGCCTGATCTTCTTCATCTATTCTAACATCAATATTTTTTAAATCCATGAGAATTTTATTGAGCTCATCTAAGTGGTCTTTAATTGGCGTACTTTCCTTCATGCGAAGGGTGAAGAGGCGCTGCTTCAAGTAGAGCTTGTTGGTCAGAGACTTTGTCATATACAAGCTCTCTAATTTGAGCCACAAACTGGCGGCGGTATCTTCATCGGCAACCTCCCGCAAAAACTTCGTTGGCTAGACAAAGTTGTATGGCACTATGCGCCTTCATCTCGAGCTCTTCTTTTTTCGTCCTCAGACATGGATTCCGGCAACTTGCCCTTACCGGATAAGACTTTCAACAAGCCTTATTGCACCAAGAGAGCCCGCATTTTGACTCTCCACAAACTGAAGCTATTTCTCCCGTCGAATTTCTCTACTTTGTACTTTGCCGAAGCCATCAGGAAACCCACAAGAAGATAACACTTGCTCTGATACCAGTTTGTTGGAGCAGTGGGCTTCTAATGCAAGAGATGACAAGTATAGAGAGAAAGACAGATAGCAATATAAAATGAAAGAGACAAAGAGACAGCACACCAGTATTTAACGTGGTTCAGTCAATGTGACCTACGTCCACGGAGAAGACAGCAAGAGGAATCCACTAATCAAAAGGAGAGAATATAAGAGATTATAACTCAAATCTCACTCACCCAAGCCCAATGAAACCTAACTCACTAGAGCTTAACAAAAGGAAGATGAATGGCAAGAGAAAGGAGAGAACAATACAATATTTGACAACTCTCTCTTCTCACTTCCTTGCTCCTTGAAATCTCATGCAATGTGGTGCCTATTTATAGGCAAAACCTTCAAACCCCTTCATCACTTCACCCTACACATACATCAAAATCATAGGACGGCTATGATCTTCATAGGGCGGCTAAGATCTTCATAGGGTGGCTATTGATGGCTTTAGGGTGGCTAGAGATTATGATTTAGCTTATTCATTAAAGACATATCAACAATACGCACCATTAGGCTTGGGATGAGGTGCCTCCAGTGCGGGAGATTTTGTATCATGGGAGAGAGAACGAAAGGAAAGTGTATAGTGGCCAACTCAACTACAATGCCGACAAACAAGTGGATGCGCTCGTATTCAAAAGTTTTTAGAAATTGGGGATCTCCTCCCCTTCGACAATCAACATCAACGCCAGGGACCAAGGTGTGAGACAAATCAACCTCCATGGCAACCCGTGCAAACCGCTTTTTGGTAGCAACTCGGTTGCTTGATCAAGCTTGATCAGGCGTCTAGCTCATTGAACAATCAACACCAACACCTCTCGATACCACAGTGCCAGAAGCAGATCAGACAGGCAGAGCCAAAGAATAAAAAATGGCAAAGAAATCGGGGAAGGTCTAAACGAAGGGATCCATGGTCTGATGGTTAAGACGACATAAATGAGGATGAATGGCCCCTCGAGCAGGACCTTGTCGCTATCATCCGACGATGTGTGTAACACCCCGCTCCCGGAATACATACTTAGTTGCGTATTCAGATTTCTCGATCGTATTTTTTTGATTTACTTCCTGTTATGATTATTTATATGATTGTTTTGCTTTGGATTGGATTCGTGAACTCGGAGTCAGCCCTAGTCTGAACCGGGGACCCGATCTCAGGTTGTTGCTCGATTTAGTCTTTCTGGTATTTAGATTTGACCGATTTTAGTTTTAAACATCATTTTCTAATATTTAGATTTTTTATGATTTTCTGGAATTTTTCTGGATTAAATGGAAAATCTTCAAAACCGGTGTCGGCCAGTTCCGTTGACCGATTTCCGGATTTTAATTTACAAACGGTTTGAAATTTCTAAAAGTGACTTTTGACATTACTTTTTAAAATCATATTTTCTATCTAAATACTTTTTCTGGGATTTATCAGATTTTATCAAAATCCGGCCAATCCGGTGTATACCGAGATTGACGGTTGACTTCAGGATTTTTATCTGGAAAATGAGATTTAATTTTTGAAAACCGATTTCACCAAAAATCATTTTATAATATTTATTATTTTTTAGAATTTTTGGGAAACTTTCCGAGCTATTTCATTTTTGGGCTTTTCCGGAGTTTTCAGTATTTTCCCAGATACCGAGGAGATTGCCCCAATTTTTCACTTTTGTCTTTTTCCCATTTTCTCTCTCCTTCCTCAAACGCGGCATTCACCTACCTGGGATTCTGCATTTAATGCAGAGATCCTCTCCACACCTCTCCATGCTGCATTTAATGCGCTGCTAATCAACTCCCATCAAGTCATCATGACTTTTGTCCTTTTGTGAAACGCAGCTTTGGCATCTTCCCTGGACGCAGCCTTGATTCCCGCGTTTGGCCTATTTTGGCCTAAACGCAGCCAACCATTTGTTGAGACGCAGCCCATCTCCTTCCAATGAAACGCAAGTTTCATTCCTTGGCTTCCAAAGTCAAACTTGCAATCATTACTTCCCCACTATATAAATCACCCCACTCCTTCTCTCTCTTTCATTTCTCTTCTTCTTCTTCCTTGTTTCCTGCAGCTACCAACAGAGAAGCCACCAAGAGCCTCCTCCTCTTGCTTCCTTTGGCCACCATACTCCACCTTCTCCACCTCCATTTTCACCACCAACACCATCACTTCTTTCTTCTCCATCTCCTCCACCACTCCAACAGCAAAGGCACCAACTCCAACCATCCATACCACCCTTTTCTTCCTTTCTTTACACCAAAGAACCCATCTCCTCCACCAAACTTCTCCACCATCTCCACCACCACCTACACCTCCTTGGCCACCACCAAGTATACCATCTTCACCTCCACGGCGAGCTCTTTCATTCTAGCCAACTCATCGCTCCCCGTAACACCGTTTGCAAAATCCCATTTTGACCAAGTGAACTAGACTTGCACCTTCAACCTCTCTCCATCACTTTGTGAAGACCGGCCACTCCTTTTGGATTGGGGCCGCGTTCTTCTCCGGCGGCAAGACTTAGGGCCGGTACCCTCCTTTTGGATTGGGGCCGAACTTCCCTTCGTTGGACGCAGCAAGGATCATTGTTAGGCGAGTGCTTTTCCTCGCCGAAGACTTGGTTAACTTGTATTTGCATATCAACAAACCATAACTTTCAAAGTTAGTCTTGCTCACTGTTTGGCAGTATTAGTCGATTTGACCAATTCATAAGTCGACTAGCCCCTTTGAAACGCAGTCCTATTTCTGAGAACGCAACTCTGTCAGTCGACTGCATGTTTCCCCCAGTCGACTAACTCTTTTCTGAAACGCGCCCTTCTTGGAAACGCAGCATTCCTAGTCGACTTGGCAATCGCCCCTAGTCGACTAACTTTTCTTCTGAAGACGCGGATCTTTGAGACGCGGACTTTATTAGTCGACTATCCATTGTTCCCAGTCGACTAAACGCAGCTCCCTTGAGACGCAGTCCTCTGAGACGCGACCTTGACTAGTCGACTACCCACAATTTCCGAGTCGACTAACCTTTCTGCCTGAGACGCGGCTCTCTCAGACGCGGCTTTATCAAGTCGACTACCCCTAACGCCCTAGTCGACTAACCTTCCTCTTGAAACGCAGCTCTCCCAAACGCAGCCTAGCTAGTCGACTTGTCCCTTGTCTTTGGTCGACTAACTCCTTGATTAGTCGACTACCCATAGATTCCTAGTCGACTAACTTTGGCTGACAGCTGTGGTTAATCACCTTCTTGAATATGGACCTTTTCCTCGGGACTTGTATTATATGTTGTTATTACATGACTTGTTACCTGCTAATATCATCATCCTGTCATGCTATCACTTGACACCCAGCATGATAACTTGACCTTGTGATTATCACCTTTACAGGAATCCTGCCTTGTTATCCTGTATTGTATACAGTGACCTGTTATTCCTGCATGGAACT
Organism: Agave tequilana; assembly: GCA_038442645.1. Classification (NCBI taxonomy): domain Eukaryota; kingdom Viridiplantae; phylum Streptophyta; class Magnoliopsida; order Asparagales; family Asparagaceae; genus Agave; species Agave tequilana. The sequence goes on from JAVJIF010011623.1 coordinate 43,772, forward strand.
AAGTGCCACACGGAGCAAAGTGCCACACCACATGCGTGGTGGGGGCCACCTCTTGAATCTGTGGGGGCCACCTCTAGAATCCATCCCCTCAGAGCAAAGTGCCACATGGAACAAAGTGCCACACCATATACATGGTGGGGGCCACCTCTTGAATCTGTGGGGGCCACCTCTTGAATCTGTAGGGCAATTTCCTGTCATGACCTGTTATTCCCGTAATCTGATAACATTAATAAGCCATAAAAAGGACAACTTACACGGGGAATGGGAGGAAGTGATAGATGCCGGAATGATGCCTTGCTTATAGTAGTGGAATACCTGAACTGACGATTCGTGTTAGAGGGATTTAAGGCCCTCAGAAGATGCGTGTTAGGGGGATTTAAGGCCCTCAAGCTGGTCCCGGGCGTACGGGAACTACTATAAGAGGAGCTATCAGTTCTCCATCAGCTTCCATTAACAACCTCGCCTTGCTTATATATGGATGTATGTGTGTTGGAATGTACACCAGGACACATACCTAGATATATGAGTCAGACGAGTAATAATAATAAAAGACTCCTGTTATGCCTGTTATGATTCCTGTTATGCCCGTTATGGACTCCTGTTATGATTCCTGTTATGACTCCCGTTATGTACTCCTGTTATGCCTGTTATGATTCCTGTTATGCCCGTTATGGACTCCTGTTATGATTCCTGTTATGACTCCCGTTATGTACTCCTGTTATGCCTGTTATGTGTTCCTGTTATGACCACTTTGTAACTCGGGTTGTATGTGCTTGGATTACGATGATATGAGATAAAGGTATATAGATGAGAGTTTCCTTATTTGGATTATTCCTTCGATGTACTAGTCTCATGGAGCCGTGACCTAAGCTTATACAATCTGTTTTGCTCGTAATTGGGTTTTATATCGGATTTCCTGTTTTATGATGATTATGTTATACCTGTTCATACCTGCTATACCTGTATACACACTTGTGCTCATCCTTGCTCGCCACTTGGCATTCGTATCACCACTCGCCTGGGGAGTTTCATCTGACTCCCCTGAATCTCATGTCCAGGTCATGGAGCTTGGAGCTTGTGGATTCTCCCAGTTGCTGATCAGAGTGGCGCAGCGGTAGCGTGGATCTCCAGCAGACCGTTCAGGGCTCTATCTTTCCAGGCCCCCTTGTTCGGCTCTAGAGTTTTCCTGTTATGACTCTGAGCCTGTCTTTGTACTATTCATACTTGTATATCTCTTTGTAATCTCGCAATTGCGCATATCAGTGATGTAATATTCATGTAATATTGGATCACTTCTGGTGATAACTTTGTAACTGTACTCATGTGTTGGAATGTATAATGCACCACTTGCTTCCGTACTCTGATTCTTTCCTGTACTGATGCTTAGCGTATATACGTGAGGGTATTTCTGACCTGCGTATATACGTCGCAGTGACGTCCCCGTACCCGCGGGATCGGGGCGTTACAGGTTGGTATCAGAGCCTAGGCTCTCGCATCCTCAGTAAGTCCAGATGGCAAATTAATGGTAAAGGAATTTGCAACTGGAATGCATGAGTCCTGGTTATACAGTCCAACTACAAGTACAGAGTTATCTAGTTTTCTTGATCATCTTTCCTTTGATTCCTAATTTCCTCTATCTTTCCCCTGTTTTGGTTTCTCGAAGCCTTTTACCAACTTAAGATATGGATATACTAGAGAGGTAGTGGCTGGTTCTGGATGAAGCTATGAGATGATCTCTTCGGCCAACTCTATGAAGCTCGATATTCTCAGGATTGATCCTGATCGGGTTGTCTTTCAGAAGTCAGCAGTCGGCATTCTCAATTATCGGTCTTCTTTATTATGCTCAGTATTATCAGGGTTTTCTTTATCTTCCAGATTCTGGCTCATTCTCAGAGTGACATTAAGCATGCAGTACAGCTGGAATTCTATTGCAAAGCTGTGTTATCAGTCAGTATTATTCGGCATTGTTCGAAGATTTATATAGCCGGAAGAGCAGAGAATGTCTATATTCTGATTATTGTTCAGTCGACTTGAGAGCCCTACCTATAGTACTTCATATCTTAATTGGTATAATTTTCACCCTTGTCCCCTTGTGTTCAATTTACCCCTTATCGAAATTGCGAGGACGCAATTTTTTGTAAGGTGGATGGATTGTAACACCCCGCTCCCGGAATACGTACTTAGTTGCGTATTCAGATTTCTCGATCGTATTTTTTTGATTTACTTCCTGTTATGAATTATTTATATGATTGTTTTGCTTTGGATTGGGATTCGTGAACTCGGAGTCAGCCCTAGTCTGAACCGGGGACCCGATCTCAGGTTGTTGCTCGATTTAGTCTTTCTGGTATTTAGATTTGACCGATTTTAGTTTTAAACATCATTTTCTAATATTTAAGATTTTCTATGATTTTTTGGAATTTTCTTGGATTAAATGGAAAATCTTCAAAACCGGTGTCGGCCAGTTCCGTTGACCGATTTCCGGATTTTTAATTTACAAACGGTTTGAAATTTCTAAAAGTGCTTTTTGACATTACTTCTTAAAATCATATTTTCTATCTAAATACTTTTTCTGGGATTTATCAGATTTTATCAAAATCCGGCCAATCCGGTGTATACCGAGATTGACGGTTGACTTCAGGATTTTTATCTAGAAAATGAGATTTAATCTTTGAAAACCGATTTCACCAAAATCATTTTATAATATTTATTATTTTTGAGAATTTTTGAAAAACTTTCCGAGCTATTTCATTTTGGGCTTTTTCGGAGTTTTCAGTATTTTCTCAGATACCGAGGAGATTGCCCCAATTTTCCACTTTTGTCTTTTTCCATTTTCTCTCTCCTTCCTCAAACGCGGCATTCACCTACCTGGGATTCTGCATTTAATGCAGAGATCCTCTCCACACCTCTCCATGCTGCATTTAATGCGCTGCTAATCAACTCCCATCAAGTCATCATGACTTTTTTCCTTTTATGAAACGCAGCTTTGGCATCTTCCCTGGACGCAGCCTTGATTCCCGCGTTTGACCTATTTTGGCCTAAACGCAGCCAACCATTTGGTTGAGACGCAGCCCATCTCCTTCCAATGAAACGCAAGTTTCATTCCTTGGCTTCCAAAGTCAAACTTGCAATCATTACTTCCCCACTATATAAATCACCCCACTCCTCTCTCTTTCATTTCTCTTCTTCTTCTTCCTTCTTTCCTGCAGCTACCAACAGAGAAGCCACCAAGAGCCTCCTCCTCTTGCTTCCTTTGGCCACCATACTCCACCATCTCCACCTCCATTTTCACCACCAACACCATCACTTCTTTCTTCTCCATCTCCTCCACCACTCCAACAGCAAAGGCACCAACTCCAACCATCCATACCACCCTTTTCTTCCTTTCTTTACACCAAAGAACCCATCTCCTCCACCAAACTTCTCCACCATCTCCACCACCACCTACACCTCCTGGCCCCACCAAGTATACCATCTTTACCTCCACGGCGAGCTCTTTCATTCTAGCCAACTCATCGCTCCCCGTAACACCGTTTGCAAAATCCCATTTTGACCAAGTGAACTAGACTTGCACCTTCAACCTCTCTCCATCACTTTGTGAAGACCGGCCACTCCTTTTGGATTGGGGCCGCGTTCTTCTCCGGCGGCAAGACTTAGGGCCGGTACCCTCCTTTTGGATTGGGGCCGAACTTCCCTTCGTTGGACGCAGCAAGGATCATTGTTAGGCGAGTGCTTTTCCTCGCCGAAGACTTGGTTAACTTATATTTGCATATCAACAAACCATAACTTTCAAAGTTAGTCTTGCTCACTGTTTGGCAGTATTAGTCGACTTGACCAATTCATAAGTCGACTAGCCCCTTTGAAACGCAGTCCTATTTCTGAGAACGCAACTCTGTCAGTCGACTGCATGTTCCCCCAGTCGACTAACTCTTTTCTGAAACGCGCCCTTCTTGGAAACGCAGCATTCCTAGTCGACTTGGCAATCGCCCCTAGTCGACTAACTTTTCTTCTGAAGACGCGGATCTTTGAGACGCGGACTTTATTAGTCGACTATCCATTGTTCCCAGTCGACTAAACGCAGCTCCCTTGAGACGCAGTCCTCTGAGACGCGACCTTGACTAGTCGACTACCCACAATTTCCGAGTCGACTAACCTTTCTGCCTGAGACGCGGCTCTCTCAGACGCGGCTTTATCAAGTCGACTACCCCTAACCGCCCTAGTCGACTAACCTTCCTCTTGAAACGCAGCTCTCCCAAACGCAGCCTAGCTAGTCGACTTGTCCCTTGTCTTTGGTCGACTAACTCCTTGATTAGTCGACTACCCATAGATTCCTAGTCGACTAACTTTGGCTGACAGCTGTGGTTAATCACCTTCTTGAATATGGACCTTTTCCTCGGGACTTGTATTATATGTTGTTATTACATGACTTGTTACCTGCTAATATCATCATCCTGTCATGCTATCACTTGACACCCAGCATGATAACTTGACCTTGTGATTATCACCTTTACGGGAATCCTGCCTTGTTATCCTGTATTGTATACAGTGACCTGTTATTCCTGCATGGAACTAAGTGCCACACGGAGCAAAGTGCCACACCACATGCGTGGTGGGGGCCACCTCTTGAATCTGTGGGGGCCACCTCTAAAATCCATCCCCTTAGAGCAAAGTGCCACATGGAACAAAGTGCCACACCACATACATGGTGGGGGCCACCTCTTGAATCTGTGGGGGCCACCTCTTGAATCTGTAGGGCAATTTCCTGTCATGACCTGTTATTCCCGTAATCTGATAACATGATAAGCCATAAAAAGGACAACTTACACGGAGAATGGGAGGAAGTGATAGATGCCGGAATGATGCCTTGCTTATAGTAGTGGAATACCTGAACTGACGATTCGTGTTAGAGGGATTTAAGGCCCTCAGAAGATGCGTGTTAGGGGGATTTAAGGCCCTCAAGCTGGTCCCGGGCGTACGGGAACTACTATAAGAGGAGCTATCAGTTCTCCATCAGCTTCCATTAACAACCTCGCCTTGCTTATATATGGATGTATGTGTGTTGGGATGTACACCAGGACACATACCTAGATATATGAGTCAGACGAGTAATAATAATAAAAGACTCCTGTTATGCCTGTTATGATTCCTGTTATGCCCGTTATGGACTCCTGTTATGATTCCTGTTATGACTCCCGTTATGTACTCCTGTTATGCCTGTTATGATTCCTGTTATGCCCGTTATGGACTCCTGTTATGATTCCTGTTATGACTCCCGTTATGTACTCCTGTTATGCCTGTTATGTGTTCCTGTTATGACCACTTTGTAACTCGGGTTGTATGTGCTTGGATTACGATGATATGAGATAAAGGTATATAGATGAGGGTTTCCTTGTTTGGATTATTCCTTCGATGTACTAGTCTCATGGAGCCGTGACCTAAGCTTATACAATCTGTTTTGCTCGTAATCGGGTTTATATCGGATTTCCTGTTTTATGATGATTATGTTATACTGTTCATACCTGCTATACCTGTATACACACTTGTGCTCATCCTTGCTCGCCACTTGGCATTCGTATCACCACTCGCCTGGGGAGTTTCATCTGACTCCCCTGAATCCTCATGTCCAGGTCATGGAGCTTGGAGCGTGTGGATTCTCCCAGTTGCTGATCAGAGTGGCGCAGCGGTAGCGTGGATCTCCAGCAGACCGTTCAGGGCTCTATCTTTCCAGGCCCCCTTGTTCGGCTCTAGAGTTTTCCTGTTATGACTCTGAGCCTGTCTTTGTACTATTCATACTTGTATATCTCTTTGTAATCTCGCAATTGCGCATATCAGTGATGTAATATTCATGTAATATTGGATCACTTCTGGTGATAACTTTGTAACTGTACTCATGTGTTGGAATGTATAATGCACCACTTGCTTCCGTACTCTGATTCTTGCCTGTACTGATGCTTAGCGTATATACGTGAGGGTATTTCTGACCTGCGTATATACGTCGCAGTGACGTCCCCGTACCCGCGGGATCGGGGCGTTACAATGTGAAATGGAACATATACAAGCCATGGTTCATGGGAAAAATTTTCCACTCACCTTGCGGTGACCAGAGTGCGGCGAGGCCTTGATGGACTTTCTCTGCTAGAATCGGTCGGTCGAGGAACTTTCCGACCGAAGAACAAGACCAAGGCTTTCTACCTTCATCGACCATGGCCTTGGTGCCAAAAAAGCTCGTCAGAGGCGCTGGATGTCTTCATGGGATAGAGGAGGCGCGTTGAGGGTTAAGATTCAAGGCAAAATTTGTGGGAAGGAGGAGTGAAGCCAGAGGGAGAAAGCACAGCAGCCACTGGCAGTGGCTCAAGGAGAGGGGGGTTGGGGGTGATCTCAACCGGGACCCTAGGCCCTAATTTAGGGTGGGAGAGCGAGTCATGAGCCATCTCTCGTGTGCTTCAATATTTGAAAATTGGGAACCAGCCTTTTTCTTTTTTTTTTTTTTTTGATAGTTAGAAATTACACCAGCTACTAACGCCTCCAAAACGTGCACTAACACGCCTCATCAAAGAATTGCAAGAAGACCGTCAGGGAAGTTATCACTCTAGTACCATGATCCTTTCACCATATGCCCATAGTGGGAATCAACTTGTTAATGCTAATAGGAAGATGGCACACATCAGTGGCTATCCACTAGGCAGGCCTTGGGCCAAAATTTTAGCATGTGCCTCAATCTCTTTATATATGTGAAGAAAATTAAAAATAAATAAATACAACTAGGCCAGGCTCACCTCATTGAGACTCCTCACTATACATTTAGCCTAAATATTGCATTCTTATTTCTAAGGGGCAAAGGTGACCCCTCTCAAGCCCTACCAAGTTTCCAACATCATTAAAAAGCTCTGGACTCCCACCCAAGAGAATAGACATAAGGACCTACAATTATTAGAAAGGTCCTAAAAACTATTGACCAAATCCTAGATGCCAATAGTTTTTGGCCCATAGCTGTCGGAAAGGGGAGAGAGAGTAATCTCGACAGTTGATTCCACCCACATGCAAGCTAATGGTTTCTAAAGATCAATTAAAACAGTACTATAATATTCATGTGAGTGGCTATGGTTAATGCCCTAAATTTCAACTCTAAAAACAAAAACAAAAAGGAAAAGAAAAGGTTGGCGCTGGTGTTGTTGGTGCTGGTGTTGTTGGTGGAAAGAGGTTCATGAGATGCTAGAACCCTTTCTCTCCACTATGGGCACTTAAGAAGACTATTAGTGCATCAAAATCATGACAATTAACAAGTAAAACAACAGCTAACCTTATTTTGATTAGGCCAAGTCAAATATTGAAGAAACAACTACTTTGCAAAAGAGATGAAATATTGGAGAACAACTAGCAAGCAAGCCAGCAAAAACTATCCATTTTCACATCTGATTATGTGTCACTCGGTGATTCGCGATTTTGTTGTGTCCTACTTTTCTTTCATCTCTTGATGACTTTCTTGCTTATTTCTGAGATGGTATTATGTGTGTCAAGGAATCTTGAGCTTGAATAACAAGGTCAATAACTAATCTCATCTTTCACCTGATAAGAATTGGACACATCAGTTCATCGCAATAATACAACAAGGACCCACGAACAAACATGATGTGAATTTTCTTCGACCGTTTCATGATTCTGCGAAGACTAATGTGTCCTAATGATAATCTTGCTTGTGTTGATTCAATGAATATACATCTTATGTATACATATCAGAAGATAGCACAAAATATTTATGCAAATATGTCTTAAGTTTTATGTTAACTGCATCAGCATTCTCTAGCTTATGTTGTCTATAAGCTAGAGAACGGAAACAATCTTGTGAAGCAATTCCTCAAAGAAAATTAATATTAAATAGAAGGTCTATATTGCCGCTTTATATAAAGCGTTCGTCACAAACGAGAAAATCATTTGACAGTGTGTAATGCTGAGAATGACAGACCAACAAGTTGGCAAGCAAATCTTCTTGTTTTGCATTCCTGCTTTTTTCCTTCCATATCAAGCAAACAAGGCTTAGCATTTAGCAATCATTCATGATGAACAGAGAACTATCAGTAACGAAAAAATAGAGAGAGAAAATTTTTTTCGAAAAAAGGTATACAACTTTTCATTATCTGTCCACATAATGTATAGCATCATCACTAAAACTGTCAGATTAAAGTTTGAGTAGAATTTCTTGGCAGAAGAATGCTGATTTCAAATATGCACCAGCTTTATAACGTACAGAGCTAGACTTTGGGATTCATGTGTCAATGACTGCAACTTAAAACAAACTCCAGTTTGAAAACAGTAGCAATCTAAGTTTCAAAAGCATCTCAAAAAATAAGTAGACATAAAATCTTCAAAAGGATATAGAAGACTAAGTCAAGGTCCACTTGGTGCAAGCTATATGGATGTCTGTCGTCGGTGGGGAGAGACACAGAACAACTAAAAAAGAAAAAAGTTGCGTAAAATTAGTAAAATAAATTGAAATGGATGCATGGTATAAAAGAAAGACAAGTAGATCTCTCTCCCTCTCTCTATATGCTAACTTTAGGTCCTAAATTTTAATACATAACAAATGAAGGTCGTTAGAATAATGGCCTTTTCAAATATAGCTTTCTTGTGTGCATTAACTTGAAAGAGGAGCTTACATGATGTTTCCTTTCTTAGAGGGAGACATGTCAAGCTCACGTAGGATGCAAGATCTTTGTTCTTACTCCTCTAAAATGACTATAATAACCTCATTATATATTCACCTAATAGGAACTTATAATTGGTGACAATGAACAGTAAACAATGTTAATGTTCACAATAAAGCATACATCTGGCTATAGCAAAATTTCATGTATCTATGTTCTAGTTCTATATTGTTGATCGATATATTACTAAAAGCATAGGACACAATTCTTCCATGTTTTGTTCTGTGTGAATCTCAAAAAGGACACTGCATATATGACTGGAATTGGAATCCAAGCATGTCTCCATTAACCTTATCATAATCTCGACTTAAGTCTTTGTTAATTAAGTTAAAAGAGACCTGAGAGTTGTAGTTTTTTATTTTCATTCATTTTAAGGAGTTTGTGATTTACCCCGATCCTCATTATGGCATGGAATGAGGTAATATGCTTGGATGATTTGAGAATTGTCAGGAAACTTGCAGAAACAATCGGAATGTAAAAACTATCTAGATTTCATGATGTATGTATCTCTTTCTTCCACCACATATCATGAGTTCAAAGACATACAAATCAAAGATATAAGCGAAAACATGACTTCAAAAGAAGAAAAAGTCCATATTGCGGAAGTGAAGTAATATTAGAAACGAACTTGTCATATACACCAAACTGTCTGGGGTAAGAATCCGTGATCTAGGTCCTTTCGGAGGCGATATCTTATGAAAAACTCAAAGCAAAGGACATGTGTGTCTTCTAGGTTGAAACTTGAGTGTGTTGTGAGCTTGCTAATTTTTCGTACATATGGATGATTAAAATTGAAAACAGTAACATCAATTACTATCTCTTACAGTTAGCCAAGTAGAGAGATTGTTACACTCTTGTAGTAAGACCATTCACAGAGAGTATTAGTTAGATGAAGTATACTTGAACTATCTCTAACTACTAACCATTATCAGAAAAAAGAGGAGGGGAAAAAGAATCTCAAGTCTAAAATCTACATGTCATTTCCCCAACCAACCCAAAAAACAAAGGAGCTACATAGTTCCCTCGCATATTCCCTCCGTACTCAAGCTTATCTTTGTTGCTAACCTCCATCCCCCAAATTTATATTTAATCTCCCTTAATCCTCCTATATCTTTAGATGCCTTAAAACCCAATCCATTACAATGCAAGAACATCAAACACTTGCTTAAACCCCACTTGATTGCTTCACCTTCCTCTGATCCTCTCTCTCTCTCTCTCTCTCTCTCTCTCTCTCTCTCTCTCTCTCTCTCTACCCCCCCCCCCCCCCCCCCCCCCCCCCCCCCCCCCCAAACCCCTCTCTTCAGTCTTCCTCTTTCTTGCCATCTCAACTTAACTTGTGTCCTAAGCACAGTCATTTCCCTTGACCTCTCCCTTCACTACTTATCATTCTATTAAATCCTCCAACTGTCTGAAAAACCTCTCTACTCCTGAGCTCCCTCAATCTCTTTCGAGGAAATGGGACGGCATACCTGCTGCCTTAAGCAGAAGCTGAGGAAAGGACTCTGGTCTCCTGAAGAAGACGAGAAGCTCTTCAATCACATTATTAGATTTGGGGTGGGATGTTGGAGCTCTGTTCCCAAACTAGCAGGCATTTTACCTTTGAAACACTCTATGGCCTTTTCACCTTTTTTACTTTCACTCTCTAGGCTTCTTCAATGAAACCATGTGGTGTTTTTCTGTGATGAATGTAGGATTACAGAGGTGTGGGAAGAGCTGCAGGCTGAGGTGGATAAATTATCTGAGGCCTGACCTCAAGAGAGGCACCTTTTCACAAGAAGAAGAGGATATGATCATTGATCTTCATGGTCTTGGGCAATAGGTACTCCTCCCTCCCTCCCTCCCTCCCTCCCTCTCTCTCTCTCTCTCTCTCTCTCTCTCTCTCTCTCTCTCTCTCTCTCTCTCACTTACTAATTATTCTTCGTCCTCACTCTCATGTTTCAAATATAAACTAATTCTGCTCATTATGAACCCAAAGATGGTCTCAAATAGCATCACATTTGCCTGGAAGAACCGATAACGAGATTAAGAACTTCTGGAACTCATGTCTCAAGAAGAAACTAAGGCAGAGAGGGATTGACCCGAACACCCACAAGCGGTTGAGTGACACACCGCTAAATGCAGAGAAGCCTGGTTCAGATAACTTACTGACAACGCCTATGTTTGATCCCTTCCCAACATTCGATTTCCAAGCAAATTTTGATCCAACAGGGACTGCTTTCCTTCACAACTACAATCAGTTTGAGCAAAGCCTCATCATATCAAACACAGGGTTTCTGGACTCCGGCAATGTGTTGGATGTTTCAGAGAATTTCGGATACACGGATAGCTCAAGCAATAGCAGCAACTGGAACAGTTTTGTCGGAAGTGAGGTTCTGAACTGGGCTCCTCAGATGAAGGCTGAGGAAGACAAGCTGAGTCTGTGGGGGGGAACGCAGCAGAATGAACAGAGTTCCGAAGATTTCAGTAGCTTCGGAATGAGGACAGTGTCCCATGATCTATCTGAGAATTGGGAGTTCAGCAGTGACTTTGCTTAAGAGCTTAGACATCTCTCCTTCCGTTACCCCCTTCTCTGTTGCAGGATGTAGACAGACAGCAGTAGAAAGAGCTGGTGGGAAAATAATAGTTCTTCTTTCTTCTTTCTTCTTCTTTTCCCTTCTTTTGTCCATCTCATTTTTGGCTTTCTGTTTAGGATGTGAATTCATGAATAAAGTTCTCATAAGGAGCGTGTTCATAAAACAATATCTTTCTTCTTACTCCTTACTACTTCAATGTTAAATAGTCAAGGACTAATTGTGCTAAAATGTTATTATCATCTATACAAAACATACACGCTAACGATCAACTGTCACTTTCTTATGGCCGTTGAGTTGTAGCAAGTGATAAGAACGTCTCTAGATCATGTATGAACATGTCATTACTGTATCAATATCAGTTGTCAGAGATCCTTGTCAAACGACATCAAGAACTTAACAAGTGTAGCATATACTAGAGAATTTTCTAGCATACGAGCATGCTCACAGATCCATTTGATCCCAACTACTTTCCCCTGCTATCCTACTATACATAGAAAGTTTGAACCCCATTGTTTTGGCAAGATATAGTACTCTAGTACAACATAGATTCCATTTCAAGAAACTAGATCTGAACATTTGAGCATAACTTTGACATAAGCTGGTAACTAATATATGGACCGCAATTAATATGGGATGCCTTTGTGAAAGGATAACCACATTCAAACCATCATAACCTCAAGGAAAGCCAGTGATAATATGTTCCAAAGATTCAACCAATTAGCTCACACAAGAGCACCCTTGAAACATTCATGTTAATCACACATCAATAATATAGTAGAACAGATGACTAAAATAGAAAATTTTGGAGCAATTTTTTAAACTTTTTCTCATAACATTATAGGCAATAAACCCTGTGCTGCCTCAATGAACTCATCTGTTCAAATAAATACAAACTGGTATCACCAGGAAGTGCATTTACATGCTTACATGAAAATGCTAATATCACATACTGTGGTGCCTCAAGAACTTAAAATCTCTATTCCCCTAAATCTGCAATTATGCCACCCGAACTAATATACCGGGGTCAAAATCAAACAGATCATATTTGATATATCCATCGAAGATACATGACAGTCGATGAGCAGCTAACTCTAGAACAATTAGAAACTCACCAAATCTCCAAGGATTGCCAATTTAAAACACAACATGAATTATACAGATAGAAATCCACAGCACACATTGCTTTGCTTTGAGAACAAATCAGCAAATCCATCTTCAAACCCTTCATCTCTTTATCTGGTATATAGTTAGAACTATCAAGTATTTTCCTCAGAATCAACAAGAGCAGCTCCTTTTGTCACAACCTCTTAACATTATCTCCGTGTACAGAAACAACACCCTCGCTCATTAAAGTAGCCAGCGCATTCTTCAGCTGCAAATAAATACACAAATCAAAAATCTGTTTAGTATTAGGAACTCAGCAATAGCAGCTTCAAAGAAGTTCATTCAACAAACTGAAGACTTACATCACCAAGGTGAATTTCCATTAAGCGTTGTTTCCTAAGCTCCTCGAGCAACTGTTGTACATTACCACATTGGTCAGTTCATAGCTGAAGCAAAGATAACTAATAAATTGTAGACAAGGTTCCTTACCTCTGCCAAGCAAGTTGACGGTCCCCCAATTTGCAATTTGTCCATTATAAGGTTACGAGTTGCTGTAACCAGATTCACACGTCTAATCCTTTCACTCGTGGAGATTCCGGTCATAATAAGATCCATGTCAATAGTCCCTTAGTAGAAAATTTACGTTAGTGACTTCATCATCAGGGGATGAGAGCCAAAAGATCAGTCAATATAATCCAGATACTTTAAAAAAATGATTCAGGACTTCATGAATTCTTTGCAAACTAACAATAAATAATGTGAAACTTATTTGAGATGTGCCAAAAATTATTCATGTGAAAACTACCCTGGTCACCAATTTCATTGCTTGTGAAATGAACTAGAAACAAATGATTGCAGTTTTACACAAAATCCAACCAATATGAAATTTACAATATTCTTTTCAATCTGTTCCATCTTTGTAACCATGTTTTGTGTCTCTACATCTAAAACAGTCAGCTACCTCTAGTTGATCTTTTGTTTGTGAAGCTAAATATTTGTATCCGCCTTTGCACGACATATTCCAGCATCTCAATGTTTAGCAGTTTTATATTGACATCCAAGCTCTTATAGTTATGACTTATGAGAGCTTAATGAGTGCCTCTCCAGAGCCGAGAAGTGCAAGCAAATGGAAGGAAAAAATGAGCTAGCCCTTCTAATTTGAAGTTAAATAATAATACCTGTAGCATGATCGGTTGCTGACTGCTGCATTGCAACATACAGCAGTCTAAATGCCTCTTCAACATCATGTACTTCTACCTGTGAGATTCTTGGAAATCAACTTACATTTTTCTAAATAGAAATATTCAACATATACACAACAAAATAGTAAGGAGAGAACGACTAGATAGTTCTTGTTACCCATTCTGAAAAACACATTTGAGCTAGTGCTTCACTGAGACGAATCAAGCTCTCAATTTTCCTGGCAGTTGCTGTTATCACCTAGGCAGAGAATCCAAAAGAGGTTTCAAGCAGATGACTTGCATAGCTTCTTTCAGGGTGAATTCTCCATCCAACAAACATAGGAAAGCCACCTGGTCCCTACATCAAACATATTAATTTTTCTAGACCAGGTGAAGGTTTATCATAATTTGTATTCCCTTGAGTCTGCCTTTTGGTGTACGTTAAAAGTAAAATGCATATGAAATTATTGTTGCCTAGCTAGTTTAAAACATGAAAAAGAATGTCTTTAAACACAAATAGGACCCAGAAAGGACAATGACGTTCACTGAGCTGCTAACCCCATCATAAAGTGATGGAGATCGGTCTAGCTATTATTTAGTAGGCTTCTTTAAGTGTTTGTTTTATTAAGGGTAATTTTTTAGTCCCACATTGGTTAGGATGGGAAAGTCTTCTTTGTAGGAGCCTATAAAAGACCTAAGTTTGTAGTGTTTTAATTAGACTGATGAATTGATTAAATGAAATCCCGATTGGGATGTTGATGTCCTTTTCAAATTTGAATTTTTGCATGGTAATGTACAAAGTGAGAGAGAGATCTCCCAGATGCTGAAGCCCGAATCCTATTTTAATCCCCTCAAAATCTTAATTTCTTCCCTTTTTCTTTCCTTTCCCGTATTTTATCAGTTTAGTATCATAGCCAGAATCTTGATATCTCTCCCTCCACAAAAACCCTAACCTCCACAAAACCCTAGATCTACTCTTCTACATCTTCGTCTTCCTTAAATTTAGTCTTTTAAAAAAAAGAGAGAGAAAAGAGAAAAGGAAAAGAGAGAAAAACAACTGTTCATCTCCTCCATCGAGCAGCAGAGGTATCAACAGCAGACCCGTCGAGCTTTCAACCTCCCGAACGCCGCTCCCATCGTAGCCATCGAAGCTTCACCAGGTCCCCGCCATTATCGCTGAAGCCTCGCTGACCGTCCCCGATTCCTTTGTCGTCTTCCTCTGATGCCTGACAGCCACCACGCAATCCACCACCAACACCGCCATGACCTTGACGTTGTCGACCTCACCCTCCCTCGCCATCACTGATCTTCCCCTATTTCGATGTCGACAATAACACCAGCCTCCATCATCATCGTCGACACCGCCATCATCATCATTATCTTCGTCTGCTCGATGACTCAACAGTGCCCTCGCCGACTTGATAGCCCCGCTGCTTCATTCTCGCTCGCCGTGATCTCATCGTCTCGTCGTCGCCAAATCTCGACTGTGCCGCCACGACATCAGGCCTCCTCACCTTTGTCGACCAACTTCGCACGTGACACCAGTCTGCCACATCATCTCCCTCGACCAAATCTGCCCCTCGCCATCTCCTCTTCACCGTTGTGCCCTCGCCATCGCCACAAAATAGTCATCAAAGCTTCACCATCGACTTCACCTTTGTCGCCATCCACAACCCTCGCCAGAGTCGTCGCCTTTCAGCCCAGATCTGCTGCCGCCGTTGCAGGTCACAGAGCCAAGTGTTCAGGTGAAGAAGAAGGGAAAGAGAACGGGTGTGGGTTTTAATTCCTAAACCCGAACTCAGTTACTGTTGGGTTTAGGTTGTTAAACCCATAATCTAGTAGATCCGACCGGTTCCCAATCCGATCCGATCCAACTGAGCCGACTGACCGAGCCAACTTGGTTAACCAACTCAATGAGTCGACTCGACGCTCTGACTCACTTAGTGAGCTGATTCAGCAACAGGAGCACCCTGTCTTTTAGAGTCCGTTTCAGACCCATTAGGAGTTCGATTCGAATTCCATCTGAAACATTGGATCCGCAGCTGAGTCCCAAAGTTGCTAAAAGATTTCACAGCTTTCGAACAGTAGATCGGAGAGCTCATGATTGGTGCCGGTACAGTTACTGCAGCAGTCCAACAGCGTTTCAGGAACCGTTCGGGGTCCGATTTGAGTTCTGTTCAAAGCATTGGGCTCGTAATTAAGCCCTGAAGCCGATATGAAAGAAAACCTCGACTGCATGCTAGAGAAACTTAACCTCATTCTCAGACTAGCTCGAGATTGCAATACAACATTAAAGAGAGAGAGCCACGAGACGAGTGGACATATTAGTAGCATTCTTCGTGATGATGTTAAAGAATAAGAAGTTGATGAGACTGAGCCAGAGCCAAAATTGTTGATGAACCAAAGCCGGAGCCGGATCCAGAAGATGTTAATGAGCCGATCCAGAGCCAGAAGTGAAAGTCTCTTAAAAAACCCCTGGAGATCTTCTAGTGGAACCTATCATAAAGTTATTACTGTCCTCGCCAGCTATGAGAGTTCTCTTATCCCTGAGGCCGCCTGACATGTACGACCCTTTCTAGATCTTTTTACATTAGACGGGTACGCAAGAGATCAAGTTTCTTATGGTGCAGCGTACAACCAGCCCAATCTTCAGAGGAGATGACTTGTCTCAACATAATGCATATATCTTGCTCGAGATACCATTGATTGTAGCCGGTTGGTCACGGAAGCCAGTTTCACCTCCACCACCGTGGCTCAGGCATCATGCATCAGTACTGATTCTCCAACTACCACCTTGACTTAATGCAAGATGTGGTACAGTTCTACCCGGTCGTGCCCGTCATCTGTTACACTGTATTTACCGGAGATTAATGCTTTTAAGCCTGGGAAAATGATAGGGATTAGTCTAGCTATTATATAGTAGGCTTCTTTTAAGTTGTTTTATTTTATTTAGTGTAATTTTTTAATCTCGCATCAGTTATGATGGGGAAGTCTTCTTTGTAGGAGCTTATAAAAGGCCAAGGCTTGTAGTATTTTAATTAGACTATGACAAAATGATTAAACGAAATTCCGATTAGGATGCTGAAGTCTTTTTCAAATTTGAATCTTTACATGGTGATGTGCAGAGTGTGAGAGTCCTGGGTGCTTAAGCCCAAATCCTATCTTTATCCACTCAAAACTCTAATTTCTTCTCTCTTTCTTTCCGTT
Organism: Agave tequilana; assembly: GCA_038442645.1. Lineage (NCBI taxonomy): Eukaryota > Viridiplantae > Streptophyta > Magnoliopsida > Asparagales > Asparagaceae > Agave > Agave tequilana. Next base: position 60,536 of record JAVJIF010011623.1, read on the forward strand.
TCCCTTCTCGTATACATCATAAAGCATTATCTGCAATACCAACAGGGTGCAGGTATCATAGACAACACTTCTTTAATTGAAAAGTATACAGAAAATATGGAAACTGCATTTATGGTCCTCAGACTATCATTCTGATATTTTAATTGAAAGTCAGCATAGAAATTTTCCCAAAGACGAAAGGGGTAATTGTTTGGCACCTTTTTACTGCTTCCAGGAGAGTTCCCTCTTCTCCTCATTTCAACATAACCACATGTCAGTTCTTCAGCAGCTTCATCAGATAACTTGGGATGAATATGCTTCCTGGCATAGCTGATGTATGCTGTTAGTGTAGGCAGGTCCAAGACATCCTGGACTATGTTCTGAAAAATGGGAAAGAAAAAGAAAGAGCCACTGAAAATTAGTATCAAAGCAATTCAACAGAAAATAAAAATTCTTGTCACTTAAGCTATAAATACCCCCTACAAATAAGATTGTGTATTTTATTTTTATCAACCAATACATCAAGTAAGACAGATCTGTCTTACTGGAGATTGTGTTTACAATTTTAGGGAACATAGGATTCAAATTCTTGAGCTAAGAGCGATATAAGAAACAGAAAAAGAGTAATTCAGATGAATTATTGAAATTTTGACTAGATAAATTGTTGACTTTCCTTCAGACATTTAGAAGGGATACTGTGCAATTTTAGGCATGAACAGGTTGAAAAGAAAATTTGAAATTTCATGTTTGTGCCAAAAGCAGATAAACATTTCAAGGCATCTAGCTTCTTACTCACATAGGTTCTACCATGTGTGCCACATATTATTGTCTCTACAATTTGAGGGAATCCACCAAAAGGTCCAAAACTCGCTGCATTACATACTTATAAAACATAAATGAAAGCGCGATAGATTGAACTCCATTCATTACGTACCCACTAGATGCGTGTATTTAAATCCTTGAAGAACATTCATCTTAAGTTTTCAGGCATTTTTAGCCGGTCATCTACCAAATATTACAGATAAGCTGGGAAGACACCATGTAGTTTGCATTTAAATTGTTTGCCCCCAGATCTTCAGTGTAGGATCCTATCTCAACTCCAAGCTGTTTCTCTACATCTAATTGTCCAGAGATTTGCGCTAGAAGCTAGATTTATAAAGACAATAAAAAACGAGAGTCAAAAGTAAGTGGAGGCCCAAACCTCTGGGTACTCAAAATGCAGGGCAACAATATGCTTAGCCAGCCGCCTGTCTTTCTGTTCATCAGCCTTGTCCAGGATCAGGTAAATAAGATCAAATCTGACAACATATGGAATGCATTATTAGGATAAAACAATAAAGAAGAGACCACAAAATATCTGGTACTACTGATTCTCACCTAGATAGTAAAGTTGGAGGAAGGTGGATATTTTCAATCACAGACAATCGAGGGTTATAGCGAGATCCACTTGGATTTGCACAAGCTAAGACTGACTTCCGAGCATTAAGAGAAGCAATAATCCCAGCCTTTGCAATTGATACAGTTTGTTGTTCCATAACCTGAAAGAGTCATAGGTAGAAGCAGTCACGTTGCTGGCCTTGTTCATTAAGGATAAAAACCTAAAAATTAGAAAAATTACAAATATAAAGAAGAAAAGCACAAAAAAAAGTTTGGAAGGAACCAGTCATGTTTCATTAAATAATAGTAATAATAAGGAACAATTTGCAAATAAACTGAACTCAATCGTTTCTCTTTTAAAGCTTGATGCATTGAAACTTTTCCTGCAGGGAACAGTACAAACCTCATGTAACATACTACGAGCATTGTCAGACATATTGTCAAATTCATCTATACAACAGACACCTTTATCACTGGGACTAATGCCCCGCTCTCCAGAACCTATGGGGACAGAACAAATGATCAAAATGAAAATATCCATAAATTGATATCAAAGGAAATGTGAATACAAGGAAATTAAATGATCATACTGTCTCTCCAGTCTCAGGGTCTTTTGTTACATAAGCTGTAAGTCCCACTGCAGAGCTTCCTCTTCCACTGGTGTAAATACCACGTGGCGACAATTTATGCATGTATTGGAGCAGCTGGGACTTACTGGTTCCTGGGTCTCCAACGAGTAGAATGTTGATGTCTCACGGAAGCTAGCCCCAGAAGGAAGTTTCAAAGCATTACCTCCAAAAAGCTATAACAGTATTCCGGTACAAAAAAGTCAGCAATTTATAAGTTTTAGAGTGCATACATTGAGAAATTGCAGGAAATTAAATTCAGATACAAAAAGAACATGATATGCTATGCCAAATTCCGGAGGAACAATAGTACAAAGTTGAGCTATCTGTACCATTTTTCTGCTCTACACAATACAACAATGGCATAGAAAAAAAGGTAGTTGATCATATTTGAAGCTGTCTACGAGTGGATAAAATCAAGGGCTTGAACCATATAAATTGAAATCAATCTATTGTATGTGATTGACAAATGTCCAAACAAATGATCAAACAAATGTTGTGGATAAATATAAGCACAAAAGCACACGCCTTATCTTTCATTATTAGTACATCTTTTTACCAATCCGTGCCTAGGGGAACCACCAAACATATATGCCTTTGGTTTCATTGCATTCAAGATTCAATAACATTGTAGATTCTCAGTTTAAATGGATCAATTGAGCCATTACACTCAAAACTTCATGATGCAATGCGTGTTTGCATTACACTCAAAACTTCATGATGCAATGCGTGTGTTTGCATAAAGATAGATGTATGTACTAGAAAATAGCTTTCACTATTAGAGATTGAGAAACGTTTAATAAGCAAAATTGAGTAACATAGGGGAACCTGGCAAAGAAGACCCCTCTTGACATCGGGCCTGTTTGTTTCGTTGCAAAACGTCGCAAGTCGTAAGTCGTAAAATGAGAATGGAAAAGTGAACTGTAGCAGAGAAAATATATTGTGTTTTACGGTGTTTGGTTGATAAAGTGAAGTGTAAATGAAAAAGTATATTGTGTTTTACGGTGTTTGGTTGATAAAGTGAAAGAATAAATGGTAAAATATATTGTGTTTTACGGTGTTTGGTTGGTAATGTAAAAGTGTAAGTGAAAAAGTTGACCACAAAATTAACTGTAGCAGTGATTTAAATATTATAAATACTATTAAATTAAATCTACTATTGCAAATTAAATTTTATTAATAAATTTGAGATAAAAAATTAATAATCTTAATATTTTATTTATAACAATAATATTAATAAAATATTAGTATAAATAGTAAAATATTACTAAAATATTAACTAAATAAATAATATAAAATTTTAAGGAAATCTAAAGAACATTAATAAAATTTTAAGAATACTAATAAAATATAAATATTAAAAAATCCTACAAAAATAATAAAATATAGTTATAATATTATAATATTAAAAATACTTGAAATTATTATAATATAAATTTTATTTTAATATTAAAAAATCTTACAAAAATAATAAAATATAGTTATAATATTATAATATTAAAAATATTTTAAATTATTATAATATAAAATTTATTATAATATTATTGTAATATTATAGAAATATAAAATTAACAAAGTAAAATATAATTATAATTTAATAATAAATTATCATTATAGTATTATTATACTGAATTATTATTACAATATTAACATAATAAAATATTAATATAATAATAAAATATATTATGATATTAATAAAGTATTTTTTATATTAAAAATAAATAATTAAATATATAATAATTTTATATTAAAGTATAATATTGTTATATTAATAAAATATTAACTCTAAATAAAATAATAAAAAATGGAATAAGTATTAATAAAATAATAAAATATTAAATAAAATAGTAAAATATTAAATATTAAAACAATATTAAAAACAATAAAAAAATTAAAGATTAAAAATAAAAATTAAATAATTAAATAAGAAATTGAACACTATTTAAAATATTAAATATTTAATAATATTAAATATATATTGATTATTAAGTAACTGTTTTGAACTATAAGTGTACTACAAGTGAGAGTTACATCACCACAAAATTAACTGTAGCAACTGTAAGTAGGAAAATAAGAGTGTAAAAGTGATATTTACATAACCACAAATTTAACTGTAGCAACTGCAAATGGGAAAAGAAGAGTTGCATTTTGCAACTTGTTTTTCAGCGAAACAAACAACGGAAAATGGAAAAGAAGTTTTACGACTTGCGTTTTGCGACGTTTTGCGGCGAAACAAACACGCCCATCATCCAACTCCCATATGTTTGGAGCTAGTGACCGGGTTAGCCTATCATAAATATCAGGCGTCTTTGAGAGCTCTTTCAATTTCTCAACCTGAAAAAAAAAGCATATTGGATCAAAAAAAAAAAAAAAACTACCCGTTTCCATGACTTGAGGGGGACAAAGTAGAAAGACGAAAGGGCAAAACCTTTTCTCGATATTCCGGGGAGTCATCTACATCACTGACTCTGCTGGCAGAGGAGTTATTGTCACATTCCATGGCATCTTCAATATGCAGCCTTGACTTGTCTGTCTTCCTCAAGTGAAGGCAGTCGATATATGTCTGCGGTCACAGAATTAAGAAATTGTTAAGAAACACTGTCTTCAGTCGTAGAGAAGGACTGTAAGAAGAAAACATACCTTAAAGAGAGATTTGACAGTTCTCTGAGCTGGACCCACCCTAACACTCGTAGCCCTGTACACACCAGTAATCTACAGCCATGGAAACTATCAGAATATAGAATAAAGGTAAAATATTGTGCAGAAGAAAACATATTTTAGTAAAACTAGTAAGGCATGCTGATCGAAAAACAGATTTGCACTAGTCTGTGAGGATTATGTTACCTCAACTCTATCTCCTGGTTTTCCAGAGTCTACGAAGTTTGTCATGCATTAAAATGCTGACTGTGTGGGGAGTACCTATTTCAGGTATTTCATCTGGGTCTCCTGCAACTTCACTGTCTGCTTGTCTGCAAATCTGGTTTACCATGAGTATAATTGCCAAGTTAATAACTTACAGCTATTTAATCAGACAAAGTTAAACCATGAGAATGACAATAATTACCTGCATCTATTATGAACTTGTGTCACGGAGTTGACGGGTAGACATTCCTGCCTCCCACACCTGGTTGGTTCATTTATGCAGCCTAATAAATGCAAGAGTGCCGCATCACAAAAAGCATGAAAGGAAAAAAGAAATGAAATTTCACAAATTTTATGTCGAAATGAATATTGGGCAGTTACAATGTTTGGTACCCAATGTCAAAGAAGGATTTGTTCAAACATCAAAGTACGGGGAGCTCCATTACATTGTGATAATTACATTTAGAATCGGTATCTGCTCCGGTTTATCAAGCTTGTTTGCAAGTTACAAGCTAGGTTGGCACTTGAGTAGCTTAGTTAATATGAAATATTTACTAGAAAGTACAATAACATTGACTGCTGCTTTCAAATTGATAATCAAAGCCATAGCTCAAAAGCTTAATTTGGAACACCTTAGAGCAAAATTTGTCAGCGACTCAGAATGAGGGAAACATTAGACAAGGCTGGCTCCATAGGATGAAACTGAGTTTTATTTTATTCTGTTCGTTTAATTCTGCAGTTATTTTTGTTTCTTTCTTTTCTAGGTTACATTGTACATCAGAAGCAACAACCAAGAAGAATTTATTATGTATAAAATTCGGCAATTAGGAAGTATTTGGAGGAAAATTGATTTAAAATACAATATAAATGGTGAAAAGTGTTTGGCATAATCCTAGTATTGTGAGAGACCATGGTTTACATTGTGATAAACACAACCTCCGATTTATAAAACCCGCAATGAAGGAAGCAATTTGTTACTGGGCACAACCCATTACATATTTGAGTTGAAAATTCATGGTATCATACAATAAATAGTAAGATCCATTTGAAATGTTCTTCTAAGAGAATGGTTCTGATTCAGCTGAAGTCTCGTAAACTTGACTCATATGTTTCATTCAGCTGATGTGGGAGAACCCAAGAAGATGAACTCAATCATACACCCAAACACATTTAAGAACATCTGTATCTGATATTATGAAATTTATCATTGCTAGAAGTGAATAGCCTTTAAGGTGAATTAGAAATTGTTCACAACATGCATATACAAAATTCAATTTGACACTCGTGGACCTTATCTGTTCATATTACAGATTTGCCTGCCACAAACCCTAATATATCCCATGGTGTTTAAGTAAAGACCAATAAGATTTCTCATCCTTAGACACAAGCAGAGAGTTGGTTATAAGCATATGACAGCATTTAAGTAGTTGTTGTCAAAAGAAATCAAATACATTACATGAAAATTTGATTTTAAAAGATTGTCCTTATTTAGAAATGATTTAGGATAAATCAGCTATTCCATTAACTAGAAACAAAGAAATATTGCGAATCAGAATTAAAAACAAAACTTGATATGATCAAACTGGTTTCTATCTCTAAAGTAAACAAATATGATTACATATAAGTCTCCAAAAACAACCATTTCATGGATGTTAAGAGTTATACCACGGTCAACCATGATTGGATCAGAGTAGTAGCCACATATCAAACAGCGAAATATTGCCTCCTTCACCTCTGGTATAATCGAGCTACATCGAATAATCATTCCCTTGACTGAAACCATCTTCTCAATATCTAACAATTCAAGAAACACAGTTTATATATCAAAATAGACGAAGAAAAATATCCATCTTGCAGCAAAAGGGATGACTTTTACCAGATGGGTTGAGATTTCTCATAGAAACTGAGGATTTCAAATTATAGATACGAGTCTGAATGTGCTTCTCAAACAGTGGATCAATTCTTGCAACCAAATCCATCAGAACAATGTCAAATATAGCGAGGACTTCAAACAGGTACCTCACCATCTTCTCATACAAATCCGGATCATAATCAAACACATCATAGGCATCAACATCCAATGACTCCCCACCATCCAATTCCATTATCCGATGTACGGCCCTCATGTACTTCCCTTGATCCATCAACACATCAGCACTGCTAGAACTGGTCTGTTGTGGGTCCCAGAAATGGCAAAGAAAACGAAGTATAGCGCATTGACATCCTGGACACTGATGTTAGTCTCCCAGACGAAGACAGGGGCTGAATCCATGGAATCATCATCCATAGCTGCATTATCATCCCCGGCATTGGAGGGCAAGGGGGTGGAGGGTGTGGCGTGGGGTCCGCACCGCCGGCGGCGGAGGAGGGAGGGGTGGAGAAGGCGGGTGAGTGGACAGGTGGGGTCTGGTAACCGCCTGGTGAGCTAGAGTCATTGGGGCGGCGGCGGCCCCACCAGCTGCTGGGTGTGGGCTGGGTCGGGGAGGAGTTAGTGTTAGGGATTGGGCTCGATGCACCGTAGGGAGATGATGGGCCTGCAGAGGTGACATCGGCCAAGATAACAAAATCATTATCTTTTTTATTAACTTTGAGATTTACATAATTTCTGCTAAATTTTTGATAGATCTAGTAAAAATTGCTCATTGTTCCCAAATTAACTGAAAGAAATGAAGGAGCTTTTGGAAGAAAATTAAGCACGGATTTATATTTGTCAGGGTAACGAAGAGAAACCTAAACCCTAACCCTAAACCTAACCGTCCTTCTACTGAAAGAAAAAAGTCAGCTTTTTTAAATAAAATTTGTAGGACCAAAAGCAAATGAATAATTTGATGACTTATATAACTTATATTCTTGATAATAATGCATCAAATAAACGAACTGAGACGAAAACCCTAATCCCTTTCTTCCGAAGGCAAAAAAACATCAGAAATACCAATAAATTAAATCGGAAAATAGTTCGATGAGAGAGAAATAGGAGGAATTAGAAGACAAGAAACAATCTTTAGCGGAACAGACAACAGCCCTGACGGGAGGAAAAAAATCCAATATTTTAGAAGAAAAACAGCAGTCGACGTACAAAAAACAATGGGTTTAGAGAGAGAGAGAGAGAGAGGAAGAGAGAGAGAGAGAGAGTACCATGAGAGTCAGAGGAGGCCATGGCCATGGTCGGATATGAGATGGGAAAATGGAGCGTGACCAACAACGAGGAGGAGAATGTAGAGAGAAGTAGTGCTGCCCTTCCCGCCAAAAATGAAGGGCTGGGATGAGGTCCTGACGATCTTATGCGGTTTGATACCAAACCGGTTTTCTCTATAGGGGGCGAGCCGGCCGGGTCTGGTCGTAAAATACATGTGCCCTGTGTTCAACACGTGCAAGAGTGAAGGAATATGAAACTACAGTTACGGTTCTACTCAAATGCAAATGAGGTTATATTGGTAATTTGTCTGTCGCCCTTGCTCTTTTTTATTTACATTTGTCGAGAATTACAAATTTTTACAAATGCGAATGATTATTAACTCATCTTCCTCAAGACGGCAAACGAAGCAAAATGTTTTTGTTTTTTTTAGGTTCCTTCATTAAAAAAAAATTAATAAAAAACCCAACAAAAACATCACAAAAAGGAGACAACGCTTATTGCGAACAACAAAACAGTAATGCATGTGCAGAAAAATAAAAACATGTCAATCAGAACACAGTTGCATAAAACATCAAAGAAGTCTAGAACAACAAAATTAGGGTCTCGAATTAACCCCGATCACATGCCATCAGAGTTTGAATCATGTCCTTCACCCGAAGTGCCCTCTAAAAGACCATTGGGAGACTCACCATCGACCCAGCAACACCATCTCCCTTGCCCTGACTGAGACGAGAAAACTCCAGCAAGAAATGAAAGAAGAGCAAAGATGCAAGATTTGGTTGAGAGCTGTGACCAAATTGCTAAAAATTCTATTGTTATGTTCCCTCCATGAGCCCCAGAAAACGGCTGTAGCCGAAACATCCTATAGAATTATGAACCGTTTGTCTATAGCATTGCATCTCCTAGAGGAGCAAAAGCAGTTTGCAGAAGGTGTCCTCTGCGGGGTGTTGAAATTCAACTTAAGAACCAAACGATCCCAAACGCAGCAACTAAAAGGGCATGTGAGAAAAAGATGATCAATAGATTCGTCTTCCTCCACACACAGTGCAAATCTCAGGTCTCTGTCATCCCATTTTCTTGATATTCTCCCAAGTAAGGATTGCACTATTGAGGACCAACCAGAGGAAGACCCTACCTATAAGTGGCACCCTAATACTCCAGATGACCTTAGCGAAAGAGCACCAGAGACTATTGTCATTAAGCCTGCAATAAGCGCCCCTAACTGAAAAAAACTCTTTTGGTTTCCAAGGCCCAAATCATTTGATCCCTCACCCCTAAATTTATCGGTAACTGGTCAGGAAGGACCCGCATAATTTCCTCCCTCTTGGTCAAAAGGTCCATAAAATCGGCACCTTGATATTCTAACCAGAATCCGACCAGTGAGAGAAACTGACCTCAGCGGGATCATGTGTTAAAGAGAAGATATTAGGAAAAAGCCTGCTCAAAGGAACGCTCGTGCACAACCTATCCATTCCGAATCCCGTTCCTCTATTGTTGTTCATTGATTGAGGTAAAATTGCAAACAGAAAATACAGAATTTTAAAAATAAAGAATAGAGTGCAAGATTCTCAATTCTACCGCTATAGTAAATGGTTATGTGGGTCGTGATCCATGAGGAGGGACTTGCGATGGAAGCTTTAAGTAAGTTCTTTTTTTAAGTTACTAAACTGGTTAAAAGTTCTTCTTTATTTTTATAACAAAAAGAAAAAAAAAACTATGTTAATTTGGAGAAAATGAAAGAGTGGAGAAGATGGTGATAGTTGGTGTTTTGAAAAGAAAAAAACTAATTTAAAGTAAAGAAGAATAAAGAGAAATGTATTTTGGAGATGTGTTTCTAAACTAATAAGTAGAGAAAGAAAGAACTAAAATAAATACTTGCCTTCTTGAAGCTTGCTTACCTTGGATCCGTTGCAACGATTTACCTTGGCTTGAAGGCGATCAAAGCATGGCGTATAGGATCTTCCCCATTCTCATTATAAACTACGAAATAAAGGTGCAAGCTTAAACTAATTTAGAAATGGTTATCTATCATCATAAGCCATCAATGACACTTGAAAGGAGAAGACAATTTCAAGGCTATAGGATTCATTTGGATTACAAGCATCACTCATGAAGTTATGTTTACTAATGATCTTGTGTTTAATTAGTGACAGATTCATTATCAAGATCTTAGTAGGTGCATAGCTCAACAAAGGATAAAATGTCAAGATTTGGAGCTAGCACGGTGTGATCCAAGGACCTTTTAGATCAAGCTTGGACCAAGTCAAGAAGATGAAAGACTTCAAGGGAAGACTTCAAGATCAAGACTTGTGTCTAGGTATAAGATTTTTGTTTTTAGTTAAAAATGTAAAGGATAGAGAGTTGGTGGATTGCTCAAGTACTTATACACACACACTCTTGATTTAGTTGTCTTTTCATAAAAGAATTTTCAGATTTAGAAAAGACTTTCATTTTTGGAAAAATATTGTTTTGAAAAACAGTTTTTATCATGAGCCAAATATTTCAAGTTACAAAAATAGTCCAATCTTTTATAACATGCCTTGATTTTGTGCAAGCATGTTTGTTTATCAAAGTATATTGGTAAAACTATTTTTGTAGAATTTCTATGTATTTATGGGATTTTATGTGAACTAAAAGACTCAGTTTTAAATCCCAGAAAATCTGTTTTCAGGCTTCAGCTAGTCGACTTACTACCTTTATAGTCGACTAACTCTGAAGTCGGTCTGACTTGATGGGTCGACCGACGTGCACAGACGTGCACGCCTTTGTGCACTGGAGGACGGCCGACCGGACGGTCGACCGCTCCAGAGAGCTCTGCTCTCTGGAAATTTCGGCCGACCGTACGGGTCAACCGACAGAGAGTTCGACTCTCTGCTCCAGTGGCTCGGTCGACCCGGGCAGTTGACCGGAGGCTCCAACGGTCGGATTTTTGACCATTGGCGGTCGACCGACCCAGTCGACCGGCAGGCCTGACAGACCCCAACGGCTAGTTTTTGACAGCCTATATATTTGGGGGTTTGGTCATTGTTTTGTAATAAGATTTTAGGAGAGCTTTGAGCCAGTTTTTTCTACTTCATTAAAAGAGTTTTCTCCACATATTTGAGAGCAAATACTTCCAATCTAAAGGGAAGATTTTATCAAGAGTGTTTAAAGTGATTCTTTGAGTTTTTCACCATAGTTCTTTCCTTGCTTTCTCACAATCACTTGAGCTATCCATTGCCTTATCTATCCATAGGATTTTGTTGTGAGAATTTGTAATTGGTGATCAAAGTGGTTTAGATCACCAAGAGATTTCTTCTTTGTTCTTTGAGGAGGCGGACAAGTGTGTTCGCGGTGGTTTAGAGTTCTTGTGTGAACTCGGTGATTTGAGGTGCGGCCTCGGCGAGCTAGTGAGCTTGCGTGTGTACGGGACTAGGGAGTCCGAGGGCTTGTAGGTGTTGCGGCACCGGGGAGAGATCCATTGGGATCTTGCATAGTGGAAATCCTTCGTGTGTCGAAGGCGGGGATGTAGAGCAAGTGTGCTCGAACCTCGAAACAAATCCCTTGTGTTTGCGATTGCTCATTCTCTCTCTCCTTGTCTCTTTTATATCTTGCATGCTATTACTTATTTTTATCTTTACATGCTAGATATTCATTGTGCTTAATTGATATACTTTCTTGGGATTGTTGCTAACACTTGTATTCAACCAAGAGAGCCAACGCGGCACCTCAACCCATTCAAGGGGAATCTAGAGGAGTTTGTCCAGAGCCCTTCACGGGGAATTCGGCAACAATCTTGTGTTATACGTGGTGTTTAGTGTAAAAGTTTAATTAGGTCATAATTGTTTTTAATTTCGCATTATTTGGTATTAAGTGACCATTAGATTAGCCATCACCTATTCACCCCCCCTCTAGGTGAACTTACAATTGGTATAGAGCCAAGTGCTCTTGATTTGGGTCTAACAACCTAGAGTTAAAGATCCTCATTTGTAGGCTAATCACAAGATTTGTACACACACCATGGAGTTCATGTCACCACCCACCTTTGACATTCTTAACATCCAAATTTGGAAGGTTAAGATGTCATTGTACCTCAAGGCCTTAGGCATTCATGTTTATCTTGCCATATCTAATGATTCATATTGTTTAAATGGTAAGAATTTTGAGGCTAATGCAAAAGCCCTTCATGCTATCAAATCAATCCTAAATGATGATTATTTATCTAAGATTTCTAATGTTGATTCGGCTTTTGTAACTTGGAACATCATCACCTCCCTTGGCGAAAAGGATCTATATTATGCCGGAAGCGATTCGGACGTTGGAAGCGACATCTCCAACGTATGCTATATGGTCCAAGGGGATAACCCCCTTGAGGTAAACACCGAATCCGATGATGAAGACATGTCATATGATGAGCTTACTACTTTTTGTCATCTTGTGCTTAAAAAATATGACATGCTTAAAAAGAAGAATAAAAATTTGAAAAAGAACATTGCTTGCATGCATAAAGAACATGATTCATTTAGAAGTAACATTGTATGTTTAGAAAAAGATAATAAAAATTTGAAAAAGAATTTTGATTGCATGCTTAATGAAAATGATTCATTTAAAAATAAGGTTGCATGCTTAGAAAAAGAAAATAAAGATTTGAAAAATGAGAATGTTTCCTTACTTGCAAAATTGAATGATTTATGTGAAGGGAACACTACTTTGAAAAATAAAATTTCTTTGGTGGAAAAACAAAAGGAAGTTGTTTTTCAAGAAAATAAGTCCTTGAAAAGAAAAATTTGTGAAAAAAAAAAAAAAGATGTTTGTAATAAGAAAAGGAAAAATGATCATATATCTCACCATGCTTTACATGCCACCTCTAGTGAGATTAATGTTTTGAAAAATAAAATTAATAATTTGAGTTCAACCTTGAACTCTTGTGCATTCAATCATTCTAGGTTGGAGTCAATGTTTTCAAAGAAACAAACTCCACACACTCATGCACATCATAACCATGCATTTGCTTATGTTGCACAACATGATCACACTCCTACACATAAGCATACTAAAGTGTACATATGTACACATTGTGGCCGTAAAGGTCATTTAGCAAAATTTTGTTATGACAAGTTGCATTATTTTAATTTTGCTAAAAATAAAAAATTTTGGGTTCCTTACAAGACTAACCCCCAAGGACCCAAGAAAATAAGGGTACCAAAACCCCCACCTTTTGCTTTTGATGTAGGTGAGGGCTCTCACAAGACGTGAGAGGATTGGTGCCTTGGTAGTGGATGCACTTGGACATGATGGACATACTTTTGGGATGCATCACTATCAAGGAGTTTTGGTGGGACAACCACCATGTTAGGAGCTTTGGTATTGGTAACAATCTCTAAACTCCTACTTTTTATGTACATGCTAGTTCATTTATTATATTCATAGCATGTTCATATTTTTTTTTTGTGCTTCATGTGGTATTTACATGCTTAGATGTAGAATGTGTCAAACTTGCATTTATACATATATGAATAGTGAACTACAATTGACTCATATATATTTGAACTTCATGCTCATTTGTATCCACTATATGCATATGTATAGACTAGTTTTGATGATTCTCTTTTATACATGTTTTGCCTATTTTTATGCTTTACTTCATGTATATGTATTCTTAATTCAAATCTAATAAATATACATGTATACCCGTGAGTCTCTTGCTTTCATGCAAATACATTTAATAGACTCTTTTATACTTGGGATATGTATGCATATTGTTAGCTTTGGATATACCATACATATACCTTGAAGTTATTTAAAAAAAAATGAATTTTTATGTTTTGATAAAAATAATTTTCATGTCTATTTTAAGCTTCACTGTCTATTTTCATGAAAATACCATTTACATAACCTTTGAACACTCATCTTTTATTTTTCAAGATAATTTTGAGCTTTATGGACTATGAGTGCTTGAATTTTTATGTACTTAGTATAATTCATGAAAAACATATGATTTGATGTATTTGAAGGATCTTTAACTAGTTTGTCAAAAATCTATTTAAACTAGTTATTTGTTCTTCAGATTAGTTAATGAGACATTCACATGATCTTACTATTCTTCAATCATAAATTCTTGTGTGTTCTCAAAATTTATTTGATGCTTCATGATTTGAATATTAGTTTATATGTTAGTTTTTGTCAACACTAGGATTTATACTTGTACATATCGTGAGCCACAAATAAATCTATTTATATTTGTGCTTGAATGCTTATTTGAACCCATGAAATGTGCTTGTATTACTTGGTTTTGATGATACATACATTTTTAAACTTGTATTCCAACTTTTTGAATTTGATTTATGATCAAGTGTTTTCATTTCATGTATATGTGTATTTTGTCAAACTTTAAGATATACATGTATACCTCTTGAGTCATTTGCCTTTAATGCAAATCTATTTATATGGACTCAATTGTGTTTAAGAGATATGTATGTATACTTATTGTGTTGACAAAACATACATATATCTTGAAATATAAATTTTTTTAAAAAAAATGTGTGATGATTTTCATATCTTCATGATTTAAAGGAATATTGAGACTAATTGACATTTTTGCTTTATTCCTTACTTGAAGGATCCCATACTAGTTTTAAAATATTTTCATATTAACTAGTGTAAATTCTTCATATGGTAGAGTATATGATAAGCTTACTCTTCAATTGGTATCATTGGATATTTTCAATTGGTATCAATATAATTTTTATATACTCATACTTTGATTGTATGTATGAATGCTTTCAAATTTAAATTATATCAATTTCTATTGGTATTATCTTTTCATACATATATGTGATCTATTTGTGCTTTAGAGAGTGAATCAATTGTTCTTAAAGCACAATGTATATGCTAAGCTTAATTCAACTTTCAATTGGTAATTCTTAAAGCTTATGCAATATGTTTTTAAAAAAAATATGTTTACTTGATATCTCAAAATGTGTTTTATTAAGAAATTCAAAATTTTTGAGTTGTAATTCCTATATGCAAGGAGAGCTTAACATCTCTCTTACATATGGATTCATGTTGAGTATATTATAAATTGAGGAGCTTGACAACTCTTCTTTATATGATATACGTGTGTAGGGGGAGCTTCACATCTCCTCTTATGCATTACATAATATGTGTTATGTGAATTGGGGCTTGTCATCCCTTCTTCATGTAATGCATATGTGTAGGGAAGCTAACTTAGCGTCTTCCTCTTCATGAATGTATATCGCATATAAATCTTTATTGATTGATTTGTATTACCCCTTCATGATCTCTTTGTTTTTGACAAAAAGGGGGAGAAAAATTTGTTTGATTTGATTTTACTTTGAACCTTTGTTGATGAGTGACAAAAAGGGGGAGAAATATTTGAGTTTATATGCATGTTTTCATTGCTTAAGGGGGAGAAGTATTTGTCTTCCTTGTTAGTTATGCATATATGTTTTGTATTGCAACTAGGAGAAAAAGGATTTCATGTTTTATCTCCATACATTGCATACATATTTATGTGCTTTCATTGCATATATTATTATTTATTTGTTATGCATGAGTTAAGGGGGAGCTTCTTTGAAGCTTTACTTTAATCCATGCATATATAACTTCATGAGTTTTGTCATCATCAAAAGGGGGAGATTGTTGGCCCAAAGGCCTATCACCCTAGTTTTGATGATGATCAACTCATGAAGTTATGTTTACTAATGATCTTGTGTTTAATTAGTGACAGATTCATTATCAAGATCTTAGTAGGTGCATAGCTCAACAAAGGATAAAATGTCAAGATTTGGAGCTAGCACGGTGTGATCCAAGAAGCTTTTGGATCAAGCTTGGACCAAGTCAAGAAGATGAGAAGACTTCAAGGGAAGACTTCAAGATCAAGACTTGTGTCTAGGTATAAGATTTTTGTTTTTAGTTAAAAATGTAAAGGATAGAGTAGTTGGTGGATTGCTCAAGTACTTATACACACACACTCTTGATTTAGTTGTCTTTTCATAAAATAGTTTTCAGATTAGAAAAGACTTTCATTTTTGGAAAAATATTGTTTTGAAAAACAGTTTTTATCATGAGCCAATATTTTCAAGTTACAAAAATAGTCCAATCTTTTATAACATGCCTTGATTTTGTGCAAGCATGTTTGTATATCAAAGTATATTGGTAAAACTATTTTTGTAGAATTTCTATGTATTTATGGGATTTTATGTGAACCAAAAGACTCAGTTTTAAATCCCAGAAAATTTGTTTTCAGGCTTCAGCTAGTCGATTTACTACCTTTATAGTCGACTAACTCTGAAATCAGTTGACCGGATGGGTCGACCGACGTGCACAGACGTGCACGCCTTTGTGCACTGGAGGATGGCCGACCGGACGGCCGACCGCTCCAGAGAGCTCTGCTCTCTGGAAATTTCGGCCGACCGTACGGGTCGACCGACAGAGAGTTCGACTCTCTGCTCCAGTGGCTCGGTCGACCCGGGCGGTCGACCGGAGGCTCCAACGGTCGGATTTTTGACCGTTGGCAGTCGACCGACCCGGTCGACCGGCAGGCCTGACAGACCCCAACGGCTAGTTTTTGACAGCCTATATATTTGGGGGTTTGGTCATTGTTTTGTAACAAGATTTTAGGAGAGTTTTGAGCCAGTTTTTCCCACTTCATTAAAAGAGTTTTCTCCACATATTTGAGAGCAAATACTTCCAATCTAAACAGAAGATTTTATCAAGAGTGTTTAAAGTGATTCTTTGAGTTTTTCACCATAGTTCTTTCCTTACTTTCTCACAATCACTTGAGCTATCTATTGCCTTATCTATCCATAGGATTGTGTTGTGAGAATTTGTAATTGGTGATCAAAGTGTTTTAGATCACTAAGAGATTTCTTCTTTGTTCTTTGAGGAGGCGGACAAGTGTGTTCGCGGTGGTTTAGAGTTCTTGTGTGAACTCGGTGATTTGAGGTACGGCCTCGGCGAGCTAGTGGCTTGCGTGTGTATGGGACTAGGGAGTCCGAGGGCTTGTAGGTGTTGCGGCACCGGGGAGAGATCCATTGGGATCTTGCATAGTGGAAATCCTTCGTGTGTCGAAGGCGGGATGTAGAGCAAGTGTGCTCGAACCTCGAAACAAATCCTTTGTGTTTGCGATTGCTCATTCTCTCTCTCTCCTTGTCTCTTTTATATCTTGCATGCTATTACTTGTTTTTTTCTTTACATGCTAGATATTCATTGTGCTTAATTGATATACTTGCTTGGGATTGTTGCTAACACTTGTATTCAACCAAGAGAGCCAACGCGGCACCTCAACCCATTCAAGGGGAATCTAGAGGAGTTTGTCCAGAGCCCTTCACGGGGAATTCGGCAACACTCTTGTGTTATATGTGGTGTTTAGTGTAAAAGTTTAATTAGGTCATAATTGTTTTTAATTCCGCATTATTTGGTATTAAGTGACCATTAGATTAGCCATCACCTATTCACCCCCCCTCTAGGTGAACTTACAAGAATGTAACTTATTCAATAAAGTAAAAATGAGAAAAAAGAAGATTATTTACATCAGTGTCACTCTCAGTACAAACTTCACTCTCATTCTCTCATGAAACTTTTCTCTCTTCTAAGTTATACAAATAAATCTGGAAATTACATAAAAAGAAAAATAAAAACCTAAACAAAAGTAGAATAAAAATTAGAATAAAAATCTCTGCTGGGTTGTGACCTTTTGCCTTCAAAATGCAGGTATTAATAGCCAAAATTGAATAAGGAAGAGCGTACAAAGATAGAGAAAAAAACTCTTTCTCACAGAAAAGATCTTCTGATAAGGTTGGAGATAAGGTTGGAGATAAATTTTTATTTTATTCCTTAATCTTCAGTGAGATTGTATTTTATCTCTCTGAATCTTCTGAATATACATCCAAATCTTTTAGATATTCTTATGTATATTTATAGGGTTACCTTTGGACTTCTGAATTTGCCTCTATCTCCTTGATTTTACAGCTAATAAAATAAATTCAAGTAAATCCGATTTAGTTGGATTAGATTTGTGATTATCCTCAGCTAGCCAAATAGATCCATATAAATCTAATTTAACCAGTATTTATTTGGTATTGTCTTCTCTCCCTTCATTAATCATATCCTGCATGAATTAAACAATAAGACAAGATGATTGCAGATTTATTACAAGATAAGTGTAAGAATGTACTAATAAATAATGCAATATACATGTATGATCACATCCCCACACCTATCTATTGCTCGTCCTCGAGTAAAACAAATATAAAGTAAAAAGAGCTAATCTAGTATAACTCATTTTTGTGAGAATCACGGTTGCACTTATCATGTGCAACAAGCTGTTAAATCTCTGGGTTACTTCTAAACGACGAGTTTTGTCTGTGAGAGTTTTCAGTGGATTACGCCCACAAAATCTAAAAAGAAGTGTTAGTATTTTCGAAAAAGCATTTTGAAAAAGAGAGAAAATATTTGAAATATTTTTGTAAAAAATTAAGTAATCTATAAGTTATAGGAAAATCAAACTTTTCATTTCTAAACTTAGTCTCTATTCAAAAACTTGTTATCAATCAAGATAAGTAGTCAAACTATATTTCTCATTTAGTCTATTATTTTACCCTAAGTTATATGCACTTTCATGACCGTGAAATTTTGACTCGGGGCTCTTCAACTCTAACTCTTATACCTTATTTTATAAATTTTTGGTGATAATGTCCCTTAGTTTTACTAGGCTTTCTAATTCAGTGATATAACGAGCCTTAAATCGGTGACTCCCAATCTGGACGGTCTTAGGGCACCGAGTGAGAAAACACCCCAAAGACTTAAGGACTCGAGCAAATAAGGTCACAAAACTAATGATTTTATTTATTATATGGACCACTTTTAGGCGTGAATACTTATGATTTATGAAGCACAAATACCCAGCTTAATCAGCAGATTTTTAATATATATATATATTCTTTTTTTCTTCTTTTGTTTTAAAAGCATAAGAATCTTTGTTTTTGAACCATAAGTATGTAAGTGTATAAAGTATGCATATTTCATCAAGGTAAAAATTAACACCAATTACTTTTTCAATTTTCTTTCTAATTTTAAAAATCAATCAAATAATCTTATTTTGACCAAGTATAAGAATCCTAATTATGATTATCCTATTCCTTAAAATTAACTTAATTTTATATAAAATAGGTCAAAATATTGTTTCTCTTTTCAAAAAGTTTTAAAAGCAAAGAAAATATTTTTTTTTATAAATTAAAAGAAAACCTTTTTTATGTTAGAACCCTCCCACACACCTTTCTCATGCATTATCCTCAATGTATGAATGAATGCATATATGCATGAAAAAGAAGAAAGGGAGAAAAATATTACCTCAAGGTGGTAGTTCCGGTGGTGGTCGGATTGATCCAAGCACTGCTATCCAATCAAATTAATGTGATGGTTTATAGAACCCACCTTTTATGACCTCTTTTTTATTTACAGTATTACAACCCCTTAAGTTAAGGATCATGCAAAACCCTAACATTAAAATCATCCCTGATTATATGACCAATCTTGAAATATTATCTCAGAATTATTTTGTTCATTACCTAGATCCAACAAAAGAATGTGATTCGGTAGAGTAGTTGATTTATGCTGAAAAAATTAGGTCGGGAACCAATACTGACTCGGGAAAATCAAGCATAGATTCGAGAGTCGATTTTGATTTAATAGTTGATTCCAAATCGAAGAATTGAAGTTCACATTCAATTTGCATCAATGAATCTGACTATCCAAAATAGGTGGTTCAGTTTCAAGATCTATAGATAGGGGAATCAATATTGGCTCAGGAAATGAGTCCAAATCATTTAAGGATATCAGAGTCAACATAAATTCGAAAATGGGAACTGAATCACAAGTTTGGAGATCGGGTTCACATTCACAGTTAAGTTCAATTCATTGAATGGAAAACTTGCCAAATTGTCAAAAGTTTAGGATTGGTCAATTCAAATTAGTGTGAAAAATTGAATCTTGGTTAAAGTCTCCAAGACACCATAATTTTTGGTTCCTATCATATGGTTAGGGCAATTAGAATTGATCAAATATTAATAAGGGAGAGTTTTCTCTTCCTATAAGCATTATTCAATTGACTCATTAGTGATTCTAACATATTGAAGGAATCATTCAGGACTGAATCATGAATTTCTTACTCTTTCCTAAATCAGTAGGTTCTTCTTCGTTTTATGGGACTTGAAAAATAAAGTAAGGATGTTGGATTTGAAAATTTTGATGGGATTTCGAGTTTTCTAGATTTTGAATTCACCGCTCGAGCTCTTCTAAGGCTTCCATCCTCTTTTTCCAGTCAACTGGTTCTTCTATTGGTTGTTCGGGAAAAATAGTATATAAAGCTGAATGTTGAAAAGGTTGTTGATAATATGACTCAGTGGAGTTGTATCCCTACTGATTCTGTGAAGAGTAGAGATGATGATTATTCCAATCTCGTTTATAATATTGGGACTGGGACATATGTTGATTCAGATAAGACCAATCCAACATAATTGGTTCGTTAGAGTTATGAAATGTCAGGTTGGTAATATTCGAGTCAAGAGGTCTGGGTGAACTATGAATCACTATATGCATTAGAATAATTGTAATTATACTCCATATCACCAAGATGTCAAAACAAAAAATAAACAAACAAAAAATTAAAATCTAGCCTAAATTAGGATGACCTTAGACCTAGAAGAGTGCTAACAGATTAGACTGTCCACGGTGGGTATATTGCAAAATCTGACCACAAGTTAATCGGTCAGGTAGGGGTAAGACCAGTGAGAGGTATCCGTACCTAAGAAACGAGCCATTATGCCAAACCACTATTTTTTGAGGTTCACCTGTTAATCCTAACTTTTGACATCGATTTGACAAGAGTCAAATTCTAATCAACTTTCCCCTTAGGCCACTCTCCTATTGAGTCTGAGATGTCCCTAAGGCCAACGTCTACTCAATTTTAAGTTAGACTTGGGTTAGTGAGTGAGAAGATTGTTTATGGGCTAAGGAAGGGTAATGACTTTCCCACCTTATCTTATTTATAGGACAAGCCCTTAATTCAAATTAGGTCAGTGTACAAGTATATAGTATAAGCAACACTTAAGCAATATGAATCACTCAAACGTGTTTCCTAATGCTATATGTTATGCACACGTATCTTTGCTCCAGCATTCTTCAACAGTAACGAAATATAACAAATTAGACACGTGCCTAAATGCAAGTCTAAACATTTTTTATCATTTACAAGCAACAATTTATCGTTGAAGTTTGAAAAGTATGTACAATGAGTTAAACAAGAAATAATAGCTGCAGAAACTTAAACTTTACAATCTAACCAACCTGTAAAAAATACGGGTTAGTAGTTCACTCATATTGCCGCGAGAACGCATCTTTTGCCGCATTTGCACGGCAAATCTGAGGGTCTCTGGGCTCTGCTTTCTTGAGCAGAGTCCTGAGCCACTTATATGTCCACTGCAGTAGAAATTTTCTTGACGTCTCCTCCTGCACATAAGATCAGAGAAGAAAATTTTACCTTTAAGTAATAAAAAAAACTTATCATCTCTCTCCGGCAACGGTGCTAAAATTTGATTGAGGTAAACCTGCACACAGAAAATATAGAATTTTAGAAATGAAGAATAGAAGTGCAAGATTCTTAATTCAATCGCTATAACAAGTGGCTATGCGGGTCGTGATCCACAAGGAGAAACTTGCGATGGGAGCTTTTAGTACGTTCTTTTTCTAAGTTACTGAACTGGTTAAAAGTTCTTCTTTATTTTTATAAAGAAAAGAAAAAGAAAGTTTTGTTAATTTGGAGAAAATGGAAGAGTGGAGAAGATGGTGATTGTTTGGAATGAAAACTAAGTTAAAGTAAAAAATAAATAAAGAGAGATGTGTTTCTAACCTAATAAGTAAAGAAAGAAAGAACTAAAATAAATACTTACTTACCTCCTTGAAGTTTGCTTACCTTGGATCCGTTACAACGATTTACCTTGGCTTAAAGGTGATCAAAGCATGGCGTATAGGATCTTCCCCATTCTCATTCTAAACTACGAAATAAAGGTGCCACTTAAACTAATTTAGAAATGGCTATCCATCACCATAAGCCAGCAATAACACTTGCATGGGCAAGACAGTTTCGAGGCTATAGAATTCATTTAGATTATAAGCACTCTAGAGGAAAGTAGAAGAAAAACGAATGTAACTTTAGATTCAATAAAGTAAAAATGAAAGAAAAGAAGATTACTTACACCGGTATCACTCTCAGTTTCACTCTCATTCTCTCATGAAACTCTTCTCTCTTCTAAGTTACATAAATAAATCTGAAAATTACATAAAAAAAAAACAAAAATCTAAACTAGAGTTGAACAAAAACTAGCCTAAAATTCTCTGCTACGTGGTGCCCCTTTGCCTTCAGAAATGTAGGTATTTATGGTCAAAACTGGATAAGGGAGAGCATATGAATATAGATAAAAAATCTTTTACCCAACAGAAAAGATCTCCTGATAAGATTGAAGATAAGGTTGAAAATAATTTTTAGTTTTTTTCCCTTGATTTTCAGTTATATTGTTCTTATCTCTCTGAATCTTCTGAATATTCATCCCAATTCATTAGATATTCCTTTGTATATTGATAGGGTTGCTTTTGTACTTCTGAATTTGCCTTTATCTCCTTGATTTCCCAGCAATAAAATAAATTCAACTAAATTCGATTTAGTTGGATTAAATTTGTGATGATCTTCAGCTAACTAATAGATCCAAATAAATCTGATTTAAGCAGCATTTATTTGATGTTATCTTCTCTCTCTTCATTAATCATATCCTACATGAATTAAACAATAAGGCGAGGTGATCAGAAGATTTATTACAAGATAAGTGTAGGAATGTACTAATAAATAATGTAATATACATGTACGATCATTCATGTCCATCTCGATTCTTAAGAAAAAAAATATCCTTGACGACCCTCAGTCCTTTCAAAAAGGAGAAGAAAAGCCTCAATTAATGCATCTGCCAAACCACTATCCAGTGGCAGACGGTCATTGTGCCAGTTATCGATGCCCATTTGCGGCTGGCTCATCAAATAACTTCCACCACGACTTGATAAGATGGCAGTATTGAAATCTCTAAGGTGGATGATATCCAAACCCCAAATTCTTTACGCATGCAAACCTGCTCCAATTCATCAAGCAAAAGCCTTTCCCACCAATATTTGCCCGTTCGCAAAGAATCAATTTCTATTTCCACCCATCTAAGAAGTGGGAAAAGAAAAGAAATAGGTGAGAATGACAGTTAAAACAGAGTTGATCATGGTGATCCTCTCACTTAGTGAAAGCATTCCACCACGCAAGTCTCTTCCCGAACCTGTCAATAAGTGGTTTCCAACGAACCAAAATGTTTGTTTTCCCTTTTGCATCATTATATACAGTAGAGAAGTAGAGACTCCGACATTGATCTTTATTTTTCTTTTTCCTGCACAAAGACTTGGATCTGAAATCTTCCAATCATCTCCAAGAGGTAATTTGTATCAACTTTATATTAGATTTGTGGTTACATGCACATATCCTTATTTGTATAGGTATTTA